>QNQO01007662.1:0-20533 GCA_003290165.1 Berberis thunbergii
CACAGTTTCACTCATCCCCTCTTAATACCTACATATCCCAAAGCCATTTTTCATGATTATCTTCCCCCAAAATCCATCCAAATACACTCCTAAAAGTGTTTTTTTAATTTTATTTTTTTATATTATTTATTCCCAACCATATCTATCTCCCCTTGGAAAATTTTCTAGGGGTCGAGGGAGGGAACGAGGGAGGAAGCGAGGGATGGGGTGGTAGCCACTCATCCGCTCCGAGATAAGCGCCATCGCGCATCTCTAATCTGATGTGCTTATCTCGAGGCGGATGAGTGGTTACCACCCATCCCTCGCCCCTTTCCCTCGCTCCCTCCCTCACTCTGTAGCAAAGCTCCTCCCCTTGACACCCCCATGTCCCCAAAGTCAGTTTCCATGACTATCTTCCCCAAAATTCATCCAAATAAATTACAAAAAATATTCATTTATTTCTTCAAGAAACTCTAGCCCTAAGCAATCCCCAACCATCCGTTTTGATAGATAAGTGAATCAAGGCTGTCAAATTGCGTGCCAAAGTTTATAAATAGAGGCAGCTTTTCTCATTAATGGATATCGATAATTTCTTGAGTTAGATTGCTTTTAGAAAATAAGGAAGAGTCTCCCCATTTCATTCCAAGTTTTAAAATGTGTTTCAGTTTTTTTTTTATTTAAGTCTCCCTCTATTTCAAGTTCTACCATTTTCTTTTACATTCAATATATTTTTTCTTAAACATTTAAATTTGATCATGGAAAGCTGAGATCCCTCCCATCAAGGAAAGGAAGGAAAGGGATCTGCCTCCATGAGGAAATAGTTAATCCAAATTTTTATTTTAATTTGTTTCTATTTTCGTTCTTGATTTTCCAATATCTCTGTCAACATTTGTTTTAAAACTAAAAGGAGAATGAGGTCACTCATCTGTCCACATGGGTTTCAAGTGATGTTATAAATCTCCAATACATGAACGGCATTGAAATAAGATCATAAGATTTATTTAATCTCCAACATACGATAAGAATGAAATCGGTTCCTAGATAGATATGCATCTTTCGCTCATGGAAAAATATCAAGGAAATGGTGTATGTAATGAAAGCAGGCGAGTAGATGGAACTCTAATTACAAAGAGCATAGAATCTGAGCATCGTGATTCATGAGTATGATGGCCCCGAAATAGAAGAATCAAAATTCCGAGAAGCGACAAAAGAAATTGCAACAAAACATGAAAATATGACCTCGATAATGATTAATATTGAAAAGAAAAATATGAGAAACTATAGGCTTATTTTTAAAAACTTTGAAGATTACATATAAAGCCCGTGGAGATCCGTTAGATGGAGGAAAGGGAACAACAAATTCATCGAGTATACTTCGCAACAAGGGAAAAAGGTAAGGTCTCCCCTTTCCAGTCGTTAGGGGAGACTTACCCTCTCGTGAGATTGTATTTAAGTTTTTCTAGATTTACGCAATCATGCTAAGCCTAACATAACATAATTGTGGCGAATGTATCACAAGTTTAAGATTTTTATTTTTTATTTTTTTTATTTTTGTTAAAGAGGTTGATTTAGCCTTAAAATATTAAAAATAATAAGAAGAAGAAAAAGGTTAGGTATACAATTTCAGGATTTTGGAAGACTCATAGTGTGTTTTATTAGACAAAAAAAAACACGCACGAAAAATGAATATTCCTTGATTTTGAATTATGGTAGACCCTCGACTTTTCAATTTCACGTTTAGGTCGGCCGTGTGCCAGTAAAAACAATGGCTTGAGTCAATTATGTAACTGCAAAAAGTATTTTCAAGAGCGAGTATAAAAAATGAGGAATTCTAAATGTCGAGGGAAAGGGCGAGGAAATGGGCGAGGAAAGACACGTGGCGGGGTGGGGACCGTCCACCCCGCTCGAGATGCGCACACCAAAAATGACGGCACGCATCTCGAGCGGGGTGGACGGTCCCCACCCCGCCACGTGTCTTTCCTCGCCCATTTCCTCGCCCTTTCCCTCGACATTTAGAATTTCTCATAAAAAATAAAAAAAAATTGTCATCAATTCTCAAGGTTAGTTGAAACCCTGAGAAATATATTTTCAATGTTACGACAAATCTCTAACATCATAAACCTTGGTTTCAGCCAACTATAAGGTTTTTATCGAGAATTCAAAAGTTGTTGCCAATTCTCATGGTTAGCTCATGTTGCAATATTTCCAACCATGTAATGATGTAAACCACAATTTAAGCCAACCACGTAAGTTAGCAATAACTCTAATTTCAAATCCACTCATGGCAATCATTATACACGCTCGAGCAAACCAAGGAAGAGACCACCTCTACCTACCACCACCCGCTCCACATTCCGCCACCATCATACCTTCAAATCCCATGACCACTTATTTCACAACTCCGCCATTGCATAATCCACATTGCCCCACAACCACCTTCACTTCACCATTATAAAAAACTCAAATTCATCATCATCCAGCCAAGATCCACTGCACCATCATTCACCACCACCGACCACCAAATAGTTTGACCCAAAGTATAAGTTGGGGGCTAACCAAATAAAAGTTGGAATGCCCATAACTAGAGGTGTGCATAATCTAAGAAGAGTCTACTAATAACACCTCCAACACCTATAATTAAAATTGGTTGAGGAACAGTGACATGTCCGACATGATCATTTTTTATTTTCCCAAAATGCCCCTGGAAAATTTCTTAATTACATTTTTTGTTAAAAGCCTATGACACGTTTAAATTATAATAATCGGTTACATATTGTCGTCCTGCTACAATAACTAAATTATGAGGCTCAAAATCGAGGTATTTTACAAATAAACTTACATTCCAAGTTTTGTGCAAATTTAAAATCTCTTAATGTTACTAATAAAAGGTCGCCACACCCAAACCATGGTTGTATTAAGCTCAAAAAGGTCTTCTTGCAAAATGGTAGGGAGTGTACCCGAGTCTCCCAAAAGCAATCTTGTGTGCCATTGTTGAGCTTGGATCAAAAGTAGACCCGCCTCCACTGCAGGGCATTCTGTGATAGTGTTGTTAAGCATATTTTCTGAAATCGGGAACGCTACTTGAGCCAAAATATTACCATGCACGTCTATCGCAAAAATGCTCACTGCTCCAGTCTAGATGAATAAAAGAAACTAGCACCATAAGTAATAATCACAAAGTCTGGGGTCACATCGGGGAGAGTGGACGCAACTGAGCTGATCTGGATTTCAGCATGTGATGCCTAATTGAATGGTGTTGGGCATGGATCACTTCTAGTCTGGCTGGCATTGCCTTATTAAGGGGACATCTTGTAGAACTTGGAACAACCTACGGGGTGGAGGGATATTTTGTATGTATGTTTTGGCTGTTGCCAAAATTTGGTATAAAGAATGGATCATAATGTTGGGATTTTCGAGCTCGAAACCTAATGATTCTAGTGGAAGAGCTCTAGTGGTAAACCATTGTTTGTGCCAGTTAGACCAAATGTACTGGAAAGAAGGTAGGAACAACCGTGGGCAGAATCAGGTTTTGTGGAAAATGTAGTTGTTATGAATCTGCCAAATTTTTTAGACCGCCACAATGAATTGAGAAAGCATCTCATCTTTTTGTACTTGAATGTGTTTTACTTATGTCCCACACAAAGGTGAAAAAAGAAAGATATGGAGGGTGTGCTAAAATTCTCATTGAGTCAATCAGTAGAAATAGGTGAGAGTTGCCACCATTGGTTAATAACGAGGCAGGGGAAGAAAATGTGGGTAACATCTTCTGTGTGGTTCTAGTAGAAGATACATATTTCATCAATAGACGTGCGTGTGTAGTCTAACCAAGTTTGTTAGGGAAGGGATGATATTTTGATTGATTGTCCAGAGCATAAACAATGCTCGAGGAGGTGTTTTGATTCTCCACAAAATTTGAAGTTGTTTAACAAAAAGAATGAGATATTTCAAACTATCACTAGTAAATGTCTAAGTGATACTTTTAACAAAAAATACTCATTTTTTGTCAAACATTCATACCAGTTTATCGAGACAAACCCGAGGGCCTGAATGAAATATCCACAATGTCCCTGGCTACAAGTTGGGGAAGAGGGAGTTGATCAGTCCCGTATTCCACTATATTTCCTGAGGAGATGAGGTATTCTACAACTCATGAATAGTGTCACGCATCGATTTTCAAGAAAAACGTAAATCCAAAATTCACGTAAGATTATCCATTTTCCCAAAATTCGGAACATGAATTGTCATTCACTAAAAGTAACAGTTGGCCTCTACGAGAAATAATCAAATGCACCATTTACCAAACTAGAGAGAAATAAAACAACTGATCTAAAATGTCCATCACAAGAAAGGAAAATACATTAAATCTCGTATAACCAACTCTAACAAGTTCAACTAATCACGGATGTATCTCTCCCAATAAATAATAAATAAAACTCCAAGTTCTATTACAAAAGGTTAATCTGTCACCTTCAAATAAAATGACCTAAACTCCCGGACAACGTGCAACTCCTAATAATGCTCATCACGTACGAAACGAACTGTTTTAAGCTCGCCTGAAATTGCTAAATCTTGAAAACAAGCTAGTCGGCTACATTCCCAAAGGAATGTACCCAAGAAGCCAATGCCCACTTGGGTCAGCAATTAAGCTGGTGTAAAATTCTTTGTTCCCAAAAATCAATAAAAGAAATCGCATGGGATGACAGAAAAATATAATACGACAAAATAACCAAAACAAATAGGTAGTTCCTCTATGAGGCAATGAGGGCGTCATAATAAATAAATATGTATTTAATTGAACTTACTCTGTAGATGTTGACTATGACAAGTCTGACCTGCAGAAACATTAGTGGACTTGTCATCCTACATGAAAGGGGTTAGAAACAACATAAATGTATTTTATTTATGAAAACCGTTATCTTTGCACATTATTTGACTTACACGTATTATTAATTTTTAACGGAATGATCACTTAGACGATACCACATTCGCACACCTCCGTGCCGAACATACATGCCCGTATGCCTCTTTCATATCAAGGAAGACTTATCCGTCATCCATGCCCAAGTGGGGACACATCACATACATGCATACATCACCGGATACTCCTAACTATATGAGTAACAAAAGTCACTATTGGGCTATCAATGCGCATAAAAGTCACGTCACATTTTTACGAATAAATATCAAAGTCTATCTTAGGCATACAAACTCATTTTCACAAGCTAACCAGAGGGTTATTTTAGTTTATCTATAAGAAATAGGCGCCCCACCTCCGCAAGACAACCCACAGGTTATTCAATTTATCTATAAGATAGGGGAAATAATAAACAAAAAGATGTGTGGTAGTTCTAAGTGAAACAATTTCAGGTGAATAAATTTTCAAGAATCTGAGTTTATCGATATCATTTATTTATGATATTTCAGTTTTCCTTCCAATGACATTTTATCATTCATAAGTAATACTACCCCATTTTTTTAGGGCACACCATATACTCACAAATTCATCAATCATATGAACATGTCAACAAGTTATAGAATACATTCATACTTTACACCATCCTTGTAATTTTAAGAAAAACACCCTTACATGGCAACTACTTCATTTAAATCAATATCCACAAAACAACTTACCATGACCACTATAACATTAAAGTGAGTAACCATAAAGCATAAAACAACTTGCATGACATGGGTATCCATAAAGCATAAAGCCAACTTGCATTACATGGGTATTCATAAAGCATAAGCAATTTAGGAACCAATGACCACTATAGCATTAGAATAGGTACATCTTTTTCATTAAAGTAAGCCATTTCCTTTTGCATTAAGCTAATTTAGGAACAAGATGCCGTGAAGGAATGAGTCATTTGGTTGCTATATAACCATGGTCTAAAGGGATGGTGTGACCTATGTTGTTCATACTAGATCTACAACTTAAATAGAATGCCTTATGACGTTCACTTTTGATTATGTAGTAAACATTCGTTGATGACCTCACTATACTACCCATGCGTGATAACATATTGTTTGGCTCAAGTTTTTGACCCAGCACGATATGACAGGTCGATAGAAGTGACTGTGTTGCAGCATGACCTAAAATTACTTTCTATGTTATAGACATCAAGTAGAAATGTGCTTCTGCAGTCATACAATGCTTCTTTTAGTATGCATGAAAGCATGCTTTATTGGTAAAGTTTTATTCTGACATACAGTTTGGTATCAGAACACAGTTTACCTAGGCTAGGGAAAGTCTAGGGGATCCTCGGAGTGTGGTTATGGGTAAGCCTGTAGAGTGTTTTGTGGATCTTATGGAGTGTCTAATCATTTCCATTTTTATTTGAAGGATATGGCTTAAAGACATACTCGTCATAATCCAAATGGAAACGGTAGCAGTAGCAGTGAAAATGTTGTTCCAAATGGAGATGGCAATGGAAATGGAAGTGGTCATGGTGAGAATATGATCCAGTTGAGTAAGGCTATGATGATGCAGTTGCTACAAGGATTGCAATAGAATAGTAACAGGGTGACCCTTTTGCTAGAAGGGTTAAGGAGTTTGGGACATTGGGGGGTAAGAGGTTTACCGGAGAAAATCCGAGAGATGCAAATGCCTGGGTCCAAAGCTGTGAGGTTGTTTTCAGGAGGATGCGACTTACTGAAGTCCAAAAACAGGAGTTAGCTGCACATCATCTGGATGGTGCTGCCAGTTACTGGTGGGAGGCTTTACTACCCTCCATTGATCATTGATATTGCCATTATGACATGGGATGACTTCAAGGATCGGTTTGAGAATAGATTTGTGCCTAATGCAGTTAAGGCGCAATGAGCTGCGAAGTTTAATATGTTGAAGCAGACTGGGAATATGACTGTGGAGCAGTATGTCACGAAGTTTAATGAGTTGTCGCATTATGCTCCGTATTTGGTGGACACACTAGAAAAGAAAATTGCCAAATTTATTGGGGGTTTGCATCACTACCCATCGAGGGCTCTTCTCACCGCTGACAGAAAGAGTTTTGATAGAGTTTTGGATTTGGCATTGAAGAAGGAGGAACAAAACAAGTTGTATCATGAGAGTAAGGAGAAGGGTAAGCAAAAGTTGGGCGAGGCGTCAGGAAACACTCGTCGCTAGGGTGCGTCGCGTGATTATCGTAGTGACCGTAGCCAATTTCGTCCTTATGATCAAGGGCAAAGGGGTCAACAATTTCTAACCAGATATCTCAAGGTGGTTCCCAGAACCAACAACAGAGAGGAAACCAGTTCCACCGCCAGGGTGGAAATTAGTTCCAATACAGAGATAGAATCATTCCCAGAAACAAGATGGTAATCAGCATCAGAGACAAAATGGGAACCAATTCCATCGTCAGGGTAACCAGAGACAAGGTTATCAGGGTCAGCGGAATCAGACTACCCAAGCAGCATCAGGGGGACATGCAGTGACCTGCTTCACTTGTGGGCAACCAGGTCATCGAATGCGAAATTGCCCTAATGGAAGGAACGTGCCCCGGAATAGGCAAGGTTAACCCACCCAAGGGCATGTATTTGCAGCCCTACCAGATTAGGAAAACTTTCAAGGTACTCTCGATTTTCCTATCTCCAATATGAAAGTTTTATTTGATTATGGTGCATCATATTCTTTCATATCTCGACGTTTAGTTAATCGAAAAATGTTGAAAACTTAGCCACTTGCTATACCATTATGTGTTACCACCCCTTTAGAAGGCTCAATGACATTAAATGAATTATGTAAAAATTTTAAGATTTCCTTCATCGACAACGTGTTTCTTGTCGACTTGATTGTGCTTGACTTTAAGGGCTTTAATGTGATTTGGGAATGGATTGGTTGTGTAAAAACCTTGTTTCTTGCATTTGTGGAAATTGTGAAAAGACAGTGGATGTCTAGTTTTCTGTACTCGGTGGGGACGTCGGAGAGAGAGATCCGAGATGTAGAAATGGTAATAGATTATGAGGATATATTTGAGGAAATTCCTGGCTTGCAACCTAGGCGAGAATATGAGTTCCAAATCAATTTAATACCTGAAACCGCTCCTATCTCTAAGGCGGCACACCGGATGGCACCGAAGGAGTTGAACGAGATGAAAGTCCAGTTGGATGAGATGTTGCAAAAATGGTAATTTTAGTGTTTTTGTTTTTGTTTTATTCGAATATACTTATTGACATGTTTATTCATGTTAATGTGTATATGTGTAATCCTTTTGAGGTGTGTATGAACCAGGTTCACACGTCCTAGTAATTCTCCATGGGGAGAACCCGCCATTTTCGTTTTGAATAAGGATGGTACATTGAAGATGTGTATGGACTATAGGGAGCTGAACAAAGGACTATCAAGAACAAGTACCCGTTGCCTCGAATTGATGATCCTCTTGATCAGTTGAGGGGAGCAGTGGTGTTTTCTCAGATTTACTTGATAACTGGATATCATCAGATGGGTTGAAGAAGATAATATTCCTCTCATGGCATTCGTACGAGATATGGATTGTATGAGTTCCTCGTTATGCCTTTTGGATTGAAAAATGCCCCAGCCTATTTCATGGACCTGATGAATCGGATATTTCGACCATACTTGAATAAAGTTGTCATTATCTTTATCGATGACATTTTGGTTTACTCCCGTAGTGAAGCAGAGCACAGAGAACATCTCAGGATAGTATTGCAGATCTTGAGAAAGCATAAATTGTATGCGAAATTTAGCAAGTGCCATTTTTGGGAGAAAGAAGTACAATTCTTAGTGCATGTTGTTTATAGTCGGGGTATAACAGTTGATCCTGATGAGGTGAAGAAAGATTGGAAACAACCTACTAATGCAACAGAGGTGAGAAGCTTTTAGGGTTAACTGGTTACTATAAAAGATTCATTAAAAAAATTTCTCTTATTTCTGTCCCTTTGACTAAGTTGACTCGCTAGAATGTTCAGTTTATTTGGACCAATGAGTGTGAAAAGGCTTTTCAGGAGTTGAAGCACCGATTAACTACTACGCCCATTCTAATTATTCCAATGCAAGGTGGGAAGTTGGTGGTCTTTACTGATGCTAGTGGCACAGGTTTGGGTTGTGTACTGATGCAAATCAGAAGGTTGTGTCGTACACCTCACGACAATTGAAGCCTCTTGAGAGGCGATATCTTACCCATGACTTGGAATTAGCGTCAGTTGTGTTTGCTTTGAAGATGTGGCGACACTACCTTGTGTGGGCGGGCTCTGGAGGCTGGCAGGCTACCTCGGTGTTATAGTCCCACATCACCTGGGTGAGGGATGGAGATGTGGTATATATGTGCGAGTTTGGATCTACATGACACAATGCGTTTTAAAGTCGTGCGAGCCGGTTGGGCCCAGAGTGGACAATATTGTTTCATGTGGATCGGGTCATGACAAATAGACTGGGTAAGTGAGGTATCGGAGGTATACGTTAACACTCTGCAAGGACGAAACCAAGTTTGACCCAATAGTCCTTCAAAAATCAATTTGATTACCAGACACAATCTGCCAGATGCGTCTGCTTTTCATTTTAGAGAGTGCGGCAAGATTCCCTCTCCAAACATAAGAGACAATTCCAGGTGCTTTTGAAAGCTGAAACAAAAATTTATTGTTGAAGTATAAACTTTAAGTTGAACCACATGAGGGTTTTGAGGTGAGTTGAGGGATTGCCCCATTGAGACAAGATTTTGGTTCCTCGAAGAACGAATGTTGAGGCCTCGGAGGTGTCAAGGCAAAGAGATGCGGTCCAAGTACACATATGTTTAGATTTTTCTCTACCACATCGTTCCACCAGAATTACGGGTAAGATGATCCAGTTTAGTGGTGACGGCGGAAAAATGAGGAAAAATTACTTGTGTAAATTGGTGTCGAGTTCAAAACAACATTTATCATAACCGTCTACCACCTGTGAGAGAACTTTGGATTTTCAGCTCGAGAGTTTAGTGTTGACCTTATCAATAAGAAACTAGAAGTCAATAGATTTTTTCTTTGACAACAATAAAAAGACCCGAGATATTGTCCTTGGGGTTATAAAGTTTGGATCCCAAGATTCTATTGATCATTTTAGAATGTTTTGTATGGACATTAGAACTGTAGAAGACTGACGATTTATCATAATTCATCACTTGACCAGAGGCTAACCAATATTGTTGGAGTATGTCTTTGACTGTACGTATGGGCTTCGGCCAAGGAGGGGGCGACAAAAAAATATATGATCATCGACGTACAACAGATGGTTGGTGGATGGAAAATGCATTCTGATCTTGGTCCCTTGGAAAATGTCGTCATGTTCTGCTCAAGAAAGTATATGGGAAAGAATTTCGGTCATAATAATAAAAAGATATGGAGAGAGTGAGTCCCCTTGTCTAGTACCTCTAGTTGGTTTGATGGCTGAGAGTGGAGACTCATTAAGTAAGACTTGCAAGGAAGATGTAGAGATGCATTATTCGATCATTTAGAACCATACTCTAGCAAATCCTAATTGTTTGAAGATGTCAAACAAAAATGATCATTCTAACCTGTCATAGGCTTTGGCTATAACAATTTTGATAGTCATCAATTCCTACTTTTTTTGCGGCTATGTTTCATTTATAAACAAGTTTTATATGCTATACTAACATTGTCTGCAATATAACACCTTTTGAGAAAAATACCTTGATTGGGAGAGATAATGTTATCTAACAAATGTTTCAGTCAATTGGCCATAACTTTGGAAATAACCTTGTAAATCACCTTGTAAAAATCAATAGGTCTAAATTTATTAGAGGTTGTTGGGTTAGGGATTTTATGAATTAAGACAATTAATGTTTCATTGAGTTTGGGGTCCAATCACCCACTGATTATAAAGTTTTGAACCACATCTTCACAATATCCTAGCAATGTTGGAAAAAAAATGAAAGGCCAGAAGCTTTCTTAATAACATAGTTATTGTCTAACATTTGTTGTTTAGTTAGGGGTACGAGTACATTAAAGTCACTAGACAATTTTACACTGCCACATGAATAGTGTCCCACATTCCAACAAACCTACTCTTTCAATTTATTATTTTTGTTTGTTTCCAAATATGTCCACTGCTAAGATTTGATGTTCATTTTGGTAAGGTTAGTAAATTTCTCATTTTAGAACAAAGTGGTGGAACGAGGTTTTGCAATCAGGATGATGTGATATCGTTTGATGAGTTTTTTACAATCTTGATATATATATAATTTTTTTAGAAATTTCATATTTTCTTGAGATCATGCCATGCTACCTTGGTTATAAAACATGATTGCAAAAACCTGATTTCTTAGCAATTTTTTATTATCATTTTAATAGGTAAATTAATAATTTCAAGTTTTACTTTTAAAAGTGATATTTATGGTGCTAAATTCAAGTAATACATGTTTGTTTCCTACTATATTCGATATGTTCCACATAGGTCAAGGGAATAGATTTCATTTGGATAAGATTTGAAAGAAATTCAATTTTGATTTGTCCTCAGCTACTCATGTCCCCAATTTTACATTTACCTTTCTTTCTAAAAATAAAGAAATTTAATAGTGTAAATAATTTTTTTCAGATTATTTTACATATAAAAAATCTTTATTAAAACCTCTTAAAATTTAAATTTGTACTTGTTGCATTCTTAAAAAAGAATACTAAATATACACGTAAAGTGCGTCGACACACTAGTACATAATAATATTTTGACAGAAAAAAATAAAAAAATTTAGTTCGTACGTAAAATAATATGGTGAGGTACAAATTTTTGTCTTGAAGGTCCAAATTAACACGTACACAAGCGCCGCGACATGAAATAAGTTAAGAGAGTAATATAATAGGGTGAGGTAAATAACATTTTTTTGATGCCATAGAAAGCTCCAAATTGACAGAAAAATAGAATGTGCATACAGTGCACTTGCATATAGTACCCGAATAATCAACCATCTTACTGCAAAAATTGAATAGGTCGATCTATAGTCATTGGTACCTTATAGATTCTTATAGAAGTCTTGGGTTGTCCATTTTTTTCAAGTCCTCTTCAATGCTGTCTTTTACCTATTGATCATCAGGTACATTTCTTAGGAACATAGTCTTTCCCTACAATCATATTCAATTTACCTTTACTTCATATCAAAGTCGGGATCAAACCATGTTTGCTATGATGTACTTGCAAGTCTTTGTTTTTGTGTGGGTGTTGAGTTGTACACATGGATGGAATGGAGTGGTGGTGTTTCATTAATTCTACATTATGTACTCCACATGGGATGCATTGTGGTCTAAGTACAGTTCCAATTTACATCTTCAACAGTAATTTACAGTATTAATTATCAAGTGTGGTCATATGTAGCCACTTGTTAGCACTCTAAACATCACATCTGAGGTGGATTGGTAAGTGAAATTATTATGGACAAGCTAACAAGTGCATGGATGTAATGGTTTGTGTTGGCAAGGTAAAGCTTTTTAAAATGGAAAGAGATGTCACAACTAATGTCACAACTAAAATGGAAACAAAAAATGCATTGCATGTGTACATGTTGGGACTATATATTTACCTATTGTTTTACAGATTCCTGTGTTTTTTTTTCCTTTGGTTGTCCTTCATGCTTTAGACAGAAATGGCAGTGGATAAATTTGGGACTATACATTATTCCATTTCTAAGGGTAATCATGCAAAATCAGTTTTGTGCAGTGATTGGTTTTTCAGGTCGGCAGTTCACTTTTTATGGTATGTTTGTTTTGGATGGAACTATATTTCATGGAAGAGTCCTTCTAGAGAGCGAGGGAGGGAGCGAGGTAAAGGAGCGAGGGATGGGTGTAACCACACATCCTCCTCGGGATGAATGCATCGTGTTGGAGATGCGCACAAGCACTCATCACGATGAGGATGGATGAGTTACACCAATACCTCACTCCTTTTACCTCAACCCCTAGAATTTTCCTTCATGGAATGACAATGTAACTCATCTTAAAGGTTTTTTTTTTTTTTGGATCATGTGATTATGACAATTAGAGTTTGATGTGGGGGGATAACCATCACAGTCTTAACCATTCAACTAGACTATCAATCTTAAACATGTAAACCATATTTAAAAAATAAAATTAGAAAGTACAGGATGGTACCTAAAAATTTGTCTCTCCTATTTAGTACAAAAAAAAATTAGTCGTCACCGCCAACTACTGGCGGCCAACACCACCATCATCTCTAGCCATCAAAACTCTCAGATTTTTAGAGTATCACGATTGTACGTGCAGACATACCAAAGTGATAATTTTTTTTTTCTTTTTTGTATTATAATTTTTCACCGATGTCAATTGACATTTGTCCAAATAAAATTGTCTATAAGTTGAAAAAACAACAATATCTAGAGAGGAAGCACATCCATACTTAAAAATCTTCATTTTGAACAGCTATAAGCAATGTGAAAATTTCTCAATTTTTTAAATAGGTATTGGCACATACAAAAATGGATTTTGCTAATTTGGGAGGTCACTGTTAATTTTTATTGTAAATTAAGAACACTACGTTCACTCACATGATTAAATGGAAAATATATCATTTGAGCTTGATTTGAGTTGAAATTTTGAAAAAAATTAAAAATAATGTGTCAAAGTTTCAGCTCATTTTGACATATGTGCTTTGAAATCAGTGTTAAGTGGGATAAAATGGACTTTATCTACTAATATCATGAAGCGAGAGAAAAAGTGTTCCTTAAACACTCACAAAGATTGTTTATTAAGATGTTTAATGACAGAGATTTAAATACGTATTTAGAGGAACAATATCAAAATGGTTCACAATTTTGATACTTTATTTTAGCATTAATCCATAATTTTTTTCTGAAAAATTCAGCTCAAACAAAATTTAAAATTTTTAATAGTCCTTAATTTACAATGAAAACTAAAAGAGTCATCTTAAGTTAGTAAAAACCATTTTTTTTTGTCCTCCCTTTTTAAAATTTTAATCAAATCGGAAAACGCGACTATTAGAGTTGAAAGCTCTGTTATATTATTTATTTTATTTAATTTTTGAAAGAAAAAAGGTAAAATAAAAAGCACAAATTGATTGAGAAAATAACATTGAAATTGACAATTGGTATAACCAAAAAGATAAAGAAAACCATAGACATGGTGGGATCCATGAAAGGCCATGGGGTAAATAAAGTGTCACTTTTAGAGCAACACAAATCTTTGGATTCAAAGGAGTGTCGATGTTGACTCATTTTGCTTTGCTTTTTCATCTTTGCCAAAAAAAGCCATAGTAAACGCATCATGTCCAAGTTAGTATCACCACAAAAGCTCCTTCATTCCTCCAACCATGTCTTTAAATATCTAAGCCTGGTGGGGTTTCACCATCTTGTGTGGTCTCTATTCTCACTTATGAGCTTTAAACTTTCCACCAAAACCTACTGGGCACACTAGAAGCAATTAAGCACATTACCTGCATTGTAGGACTTTCTCGATTTGGATGTGTCCTATTCCAATGACTCATACCTCATAGTCAGGTATGAGGTACTGGTAGTTATTTTCGGGCAAAGTTTTGGGGTTTTTTTTTTGAAAATACTAATAAATCATATTTTTGCAATCAGGTTTTGAAATAATGATGAAATTTTCAAAGCATTTATGTGTATCTCGAAGTTGTAGAAAACCTCCTCTAACGATTCTACAGTATCCTGGTTATAAAACATGATTGCAAAACCCGGTTTCCTAGCTTCAATTTTTTCTTTTTACACTTTTTATCCATTTTCTTTAAAACACAATCACAAATAACATCTATAGAAGGGATAAAAGTGTAAAAAAACTAAAACTTGTCCAAAAGTGACTACGAAACTTAGCTGCTTAAAATTATTGTATTCCAAATAATCACTTTGTAAATCATGACATGGCGATATTAGATTCACATCCTTGTAGTTGGATTCTAAGTCGTAAACTATTTATTATAAAGTTTTTTTTTTGTGACATTACAACACTTTGGATTGAGATTTCTCAAGTCTAAGAGGAAATTTTGTCTGGCCTAAAGAGTCTATTGAGGTATTCGCTTGTTCAAGTAAATTGCAATCCATACTTCAATGTCAAGTAACTATTCTATCTTTTTATGTGTTAGCAATAAGCACAATGAGAGCATTTACTATATCGAATTAGGTAGTATCAAATTATTCTAACAGGAATTCTAAATGGCGAGGAAACCAATGAGGAAACCAGCGAGGGGAGTGAGGTGGAGGGGGGAGAACCATTCACCCCCTCGAGATGTATGTAAGAAAAGTCAATGCAACGCATCACGAGGGGCGAATGGTTCTCCCCCCTCCACCTCACTCCCCTCACTGATTTCCTCGCCATGTAGCCTTTATCTTATTCTAAAGTACAAATGATAATAGATTTTGAAAATAAAATATGGTGCGATAAGAATGTGGCATAGAATGTTTGGCAGCAGCTTGATTATACTAATCAATTATATATGACATAAAAATAACTAAATATATAAGAGCTAGAAGGCAATAGAGCAAGCATAAGTGAAAATTATCAGTTAATAGCGATCATGTATGCTTCCATCATATCGTTGGGGCACTATACCAAATTAATATTTTTGTACAACCCACAAAACAGTAACACTTTTGAACTATAAAATTCACAAAGCAATTTTACACATTTTCACAAACAAATTGATAAAATAATTGTATCACCATGAAGAGTATGGGCCTACAAGTGATACTATTCATGGTGATCTAATTTAGCGTATCGTTTTTTTGTGTAATTATTTTTCAATTTTTTTGACTAAATCTAGTTTTGACTTGAAATTACTTGGTGGATTGTTATAGCTCAAAAGTGTACTATTTTGAGAGTTGTTACAAATTATGCCAATTTGATTGTAGTGTGGGGTACGTAGGCAAGCTTAGAGTACAATTAACAAAATTTTAATTAAAATTAAAAGAAGCATTGGGTCATTAGAGAAATAAACAAACCATAAAACCAAGATTGCTTGATATCTAATGTATATTATTCATTGGTTAGTTTAGTCACCACCCACAAATATTTACAAAAAATCCCATCGTCGAGGAAATGGGAGAGGAAAATAGCGAGGGAGGGAGAGAGGAAGGGGGGACAATCCACCCCCTCGAGATGTGTGTCATCATTTTCGCTTGCGCGGCATCCCAAAGGGATGAACGGTTCCCCCCCCCCTCCCTCTCCCTCCCTCGCTGTTTCCCTCACCTCATTCCATCGACAATTAGACGGTTCAATATTATAGCATAAGATTCTGAATAAGTTGGCCCCAATTGTAGCGGTTCCTTTGATTAACAACTTAAAAGCCATCAACCTTCATTTTTTTTATTTTATTTTTTATTTTTTATTTTTTATTTTTTTTGGTATGCCATTTCCAAGGAAGATTATTTTTATTTTTTTATTTTATTTTTGGGGTTGTTACAAAATGTCAATTTGATGTAGTGCCATTAAAATGCTTTTTCATTAGGTGTGATGAATGGCAAAAATTTCTTCTTTCATTCTCATCAATCAAATGGCATTTTGGAGACTAATTTCAATGGCAGCAGCAGCATATATTTTGCCTTTTATGTTGGGGTCCTACATGTCAAGGCCTTTCT
This sequence comes from Berberis thunbergii, assembly GCA_003290165.1. Taxonomy (NCBI): domain Eukaryota; kingdom Viridiplantae; phylum Streptophyta; class Magnoliopsida; order Ranunculales; family Berberidaceae; genus Berberis; species Berberis thunbergii. Next base: position 16,542 of record QNQO01007662.1, read on the forward strand.
TATTCTATTCTAGCTTGGATCTCCAATGATGAGGTTGTGTGTTGGGTTATAACAACTAATTACTAGGTCTTCTAGCATCTTCAACAAGCACAAAAGCCATATTTGAGTTTTGATTTAATATTATAATGTATTTTTGTGTTCTCATCGATGGTCCAAAGCTCAACATGTTTGAGGTTTTAGCTCAAATTATTTTTTATGGGCAAAAACTAAGAGATCCAATAACTTAAAAAAAAAAAAAATCTATTGAGCTACAAAGATTGATGAATGAGGGATTCACAACTTATTTTTTCAACACCCCTACATTGTGTCTCCTATGCTAAAGAAGGGTGGGCGGTGTTGGGCTGCCCTTGCATCGTCTTCCTCGCTCCCTAGAATTAGGGTTTGCATGAATTGAGGATCCACCATGACACTGTCGATGCTCTTAGTTATGTTGTTATCATTGTGATCAAAAATATTATGTTTCTCCTCTTTTAGATATTGCCCAACCAATGACACGTGGAATAGCTTCCAGAGCCAAACACTCAATCTATTTCCAACAATTCTAGTCAGCCATGTTTGCTAGTATTTTTTGAATTTTTTTACACTTCTACAACTTCTATAGATATTGTTTGTTGTTGTGTTTTAAAGAAAAATGGTAAAAAGTGTAAAACACACAAAAAAAAATGCCGAAAAGACTAGCAAACATGGCTGACTAGACTTACTCATCTATTTAAGTGATGAGGAGGTTCCCCATTGAGAATTCATTCGTTAAAATAGCCTCTAACTGCTTCAATACTCAAATTCCGGCATGAGACAAGCCAAGCTCCGTTAGCGAATCCATACAATAGTAGTAGAACATCAATACTCTCGCGGTGCTAGCCACAAATCACGCAGCTATTTGGAGCTAACCAACCAATTTTTCTCAAATTATGTTTGTCCAATGTTAGGATTCTAGGAATTCAATCCTAGATATAAAATGATTTGAAAAAACGAGAGAAATCAAAAAGGATTTCAATTTATATCAAGTCAATCTTGGTTAGGGAAGTAAAAACTATAATTATAAAAAGCGTTTAGTCAGTCAAATGGGGCTCTTTTTACTTCTCTTTAGGGTGTGTTTGGTTGCATGGAATTCTATGCCATAAAAATCTATGAGGGACCCTACATTTTAGGCTAATTTGAGGTATCACTCCACATCCACCATTTGATTTTGTGATCAATGGTAGGATTAATGAAAGTCCTATGAACATGAGAATCACATGCCTTGGGGGATCAAGGAGTGTGATTCTCATGTTCATGGGTCTTCCATTCCCACCATTGATCACAAATTAAATAGTAGATGTGGAGTGACACATCAATTTAGCCTAAAATGTAGGGTCCCCTCATGAATTCCCATGACATATGATTCCATGCAACCAAACACAACCCTTAGCTGCATTTTTTACCTTTTGTCCTTCTCTACCTTTGCATAGGGGAGGAGTCATTTATTTAATTTCAGACCTTGCCTGGTTTACTATAATTCACATTAAATACAAATTAATTCCCCAAGAACATTTGAGAATACAATTATTTCACCCAATGTTTTTAAAAAGCATTTTTCAGTCTCAATGCGGCCCAAGCTTTTTTCTAAGGCGAAGCGGTGCCCTCGAAGCGTAACGAGGTGAAGCGAGGCGTTTTTCATAAAAATTGATTAAAAAAACACAAAAATTACAAAAACAAAATAAGATAGAGTTACTAATTGGGTTTCGATTTGTGGGGATGATTTCGTGTCTTAGATCCTTTTCAGGATCTGCAAAATAACTCAAATGTCAAGATCAATGACTCGTACGCAACAGCACGAGTCGACTTGAACAATCTGACTTGTACGAGTCAGAAATATAAGGCGTACGAACTATTTACCCCACTCAATGCGTACGACTCATAGCGTTTTCCTGGTGCTTCGAGTCGACTCGAACGCCCCAAACGCTTTTTAAAATAGTGATTTCACCATCACATCCACCATTATAACCACCACCATCCTCATGATCACCATTATAACTAGGGGTGGGCATTTATGATCGAAAACACAGACTGGACCGATCGGTTCGGATCGGTTTTAATTAATTAAAAAATTTCGGTTGTAAAAGCCCGGCCTGAAGTTTCTGGTCTGGGCCTCGGTTTCCATTTCTGAAGCCCGTCGGGTAACCGGCCCGGCTCGACTCCTCGACTCCCTATAAACAAACTTTGTTTATGTTCTTCTTTGCCATTCTTCTTCGAACCAAGGACAGAGAACAGGGCGAGAGCTGGGAGACGAGAGGGACAGAGATGGAAAGAGCAGGGAGACAGAGCTTCGAGGTGCACAGTTACGGTGGAATCTCAGCTGGATTCACACTGACCGAAGCTTCGATTGAACCAACATAGTTGATCAGATCTTGCTGGAATCTCAGTCTGATCGAGAGGGAGGAGAAGGGAAAGGATTATTTCTGACATGGAGGATAATTTGGGAAACCTGTTTAGGGGAGAAGCCGTCTGGGTATACAGTTTTGATGAAGTTCCATAGACTTTTTGATCTTTGCTCTTTGAGTATGGAGATCACAGAGGAAATCAGTTGTTGTGATTGTGTTAATGATGGAGATGAAGAAGATGAAAAGGAGAGGGAACTATGAAGAGGGGGGGGGGGGAGCTTGAACTGGAGGTGACTATTAGCTCTCATTATCATTGTTGCCATTGATTTGAAGTGAGATTATGGATAGATTTGAAGTGAGACTATTGGGCTCTTAGGACCGAGACCGGCCCGTAATTCGGTTAATCGGGACCTCGGTTACCCGATCAACTCGATCTAGTTTCGGGCCTCATAAACAAGGGCCCAAATTTTTCGAGCCAGTTTTCGGTTTTTAGATTTGGACCGATTACCCGTACTTGCCCAGCCCTAATTATAACCATATCATGATCACCACCACAACCAACCCTACCAACTACTACCACCACCACCACCAACAGCCATCATCACCACCACTATAAACCACCGTCGCCAACACCACAGTCTCACATCCATATTCAACTACCACCACCATTACCACCACCTCACAACTACATATAACCACCACCACCACACCTCACAACCATTACCACCACCACTACCATGACAATTACTAGTACTGCACTCCGATACCGATCATCTAGCACCATAACAAGTAACAACCATCATTATCTTTTGCAAATTATTTTTTGCATAGTAGTGTTGAATTTAATTTGAAGAAATTCTTAACTAAAATAGAAGATTTGGAAATTTTCGGTGAAAAATTTGCTAATGATTACCAAGCACCCGAAATATCATTTTAGGAAAAAATTATTTGTATAGAGGATGGTAAAATTATTTGCTCCTCAATCTTAATCTAAGGTGGCTGATGCATAGAGGATGTGATTTCTGAATCATTTTTGCCTAACATGTGAAATGTAAAAATGTGTAAAATATGATTATATGACAAAAATAGTTCTAACTCAACATGCTAACCATAGCATGAAAGTCGAAGGAAAAAAAAAGTTTGTAGTTTGTATTGGCAAAACATGAGTTGAAGCTTTGCACTTACTTAGTTCATCGTAAATGAAAATGATTTGATTGGAAACAATTTTAAAACGACATGGAATAGTAAAGGCATAAACAAGATGTAAACCAGCTTGAAATCCCAGAGAATAATCTCTTCTCTTATCCTTGAACAACCTTTTCTCCCCACTTAAGTGTATAATAATGACATGATAAGACTTCACCTTGAATACAAGAAATCTTCAAAACTATAAGGGTTTGGTGGACCATGCCTTAAGCACAACAACTCTTTTTAAAACGGCTAGTTTGAACTGGTACTTGTTTGGATTGTTTGATGCTTTCAACAAGGATTGATAATTGAGTATATTCTTGAGATAGTATTAGATTTCTTTCTTACAATCTTTCAAAACTCAAGTCATATCTAATTCCTTAATTAACTTACAATACATGGTTTTGCAAACAAAGTCAAGGTATGTTTACCAAAGAAAAAAAA
>QNQO01007663.1:0-179687 GCA_003290165.1 Berberis thunbergii
ACCTACCTGCCTATATTTCAAAGTCTTCATTTACAATCTTTTGTGGATATATTTTTGATAAACTTTAGAATACATTTATACATATTTTTTTTACCATTAAAACAAAAATGTAAATTTGGGACAATATGTCAATTTGTGTAATGACATTACTTTGGCATAAGCGAAAAACCCGAATAGAAATACAATCTTCTTCTTATAGACCTGGATATAAAATTTCCATTGTAGGCTCTCTTCCATGGTTTTTTCTATTCTCTCCACAGTTCACACACTTGTTGAGATGTTATGCCAGTGTGCTCAGACCTTGTTTATACAGCTCCAACAACAATTAGTGTTGTCCATGTCGCTATGACTGTACATCCTATAACTTTTTCTTTTGACACTCTGCATGAGATATAACAGAAGCAAAAGAGATCACTCTCATGCATAAATAGAGATAACCAGAGGCAAAAGAGATCACTCTCATGTAGAAACAGCGATAACCAGAGGCAAAAGAGATCACTTTCACGCATAGACGTGGGCTCATTAACCCAAAAAGTAAAAAACTAAAGGTGTATGAAAAGGAGATCACTCTCATGCATAGATAGAGCAATACGTATGGATTCACTATCGATTCTAATGCGATAGCCCATGTCATACACTTTAGAAATGACTGATACCATTTCAACCTCTTTCATAGTCAAAACCCTCGGAAGCTATTTTCACCAAAAGTCATTTAATATTTAGATGAGAGATGCCCCTACCAAAGCACAAACTGTACATTGCTAATACATTCCTCTAAACCTTAAAAGCAATAATTACGTCACTAAGGACTCTCTTCTCCTATGTTCTTGCATCTATATTGTTGTGCTTCACTAATCTGAAGAGCTCCATACCACATCAATGCCTTATGACAATGGATATGCAAAATGCTGTGAGTTCGCATTTCATGGAAAAACTGTCAACAAAAGCGCAAGCTCAGCCAAGAAATATTTCTTCTATTCTAAAACCCTACCAAGTAGAAAGCTCATTGGTAACCAGTACCGCAATCCAATAACTTTGAATCCATGGAATTCAACATTTATAATTGATACTGTATCTGATGAATTTCCCTCTCACGATCATTTCCGCTAATTGAGTTTCATCAGCTTACATCCTTAATTGATAAGAAAGATACTCAAGTATCTTCAAAATTTTAGTAGGCCAAAGAAGCAACAACAGGTGTTTGGCCAATACCCCTCCATGGTTATATTAGAACTCCCCTCATACGGTATAAATAAGGAAATGGCCTCGAAGTTTAAAAGAATTTGTGTGTGGAACTGTATTTCCTTGTTATTCATAGTAGCCACAACTTGGGATATGTATACAAAGCTAGCAATACTAAACCTACCGTACCAAATAAGCTAAGCTATGAAAGATACAACTCAGATTTCCAAAGAATATCCTAGAGAATATTTACAGAATAATCCTAGAGAATATCTACAGAATAATCTTAGAGAATATTTACAGAATAATCCTAAAGAATATCATACACAATCTTCCACTAATACTCCCCTCAAGTAGGAGCATGGAGATTGCAAATGCCCAACTTGCGAAGGAGTAAATAAAACTGTTGATTTACCAAGAGCCTTGGTCAAAATATCCGCTAGCTGTGCACCAGTCCGAATATGAGACGTAGAAATTGTTCCATCTTGCAAGGCATCACGAACAAAGTGACAATCCATTTCTATATGTTTCGTTCTTTCATGAAAAATCGGATTAGCCGCTATATATAGAGCAGCTTGACTATCACAAAACAATCACATGGGACGCACATGTTGTATCCCAAAACAAGCCAAAAGGGATTTCAACCACTTTAACTCACATGTAGTAGTGGCCATAGACCTATACTTGGCCTCCGCAAAAGATCGGGAAACAGTTGGCTATTTTTTCGTTTCCAAGAGACATGAGAGGAGCCTAATAAAAACAAAGTAACCAGTCAATGATCTCCGAGTCAAAGGACAACTTGCCCAGTCAATATCACAGAATGCATAGAGTTAAAAAGTACTTCCCCGCGCAACAAAATACCCTGTCTAGGACATCCTTTCAAATACTGCAAAACTCTCAAAGCGGCGTCCCAATGTTCAACATGAGGATCACCCATAAACTGAGCTAATATATGTATGGATTAACACAACTCAGGCTGTGTAATCGTCAAGTAGATTAGGCGCCCTACAAGTCGTCGGTATTTTTCAGGGTCATCAAAGATGGCGCCATTGGTGGTGGCAAGATGGTGGTTTGTTCCATGGGTGTAGAAGCAGGGCGTGCTCCAAGTAATTCGGCCTCACTGACAATGTCAAGAACATATTTGCGTTGTGAAAGAAACAAACCGTCCTTCCCACGGTTTAGTTGTTTGCTTGAAAGTACTTGAGAACGCCCAAGTCTTTCATATGAAATCTCTCACTTAGTTGTTGCTTGAATTTTTCGATTGCCAAAGAAGAAGATCCTGTGATTATAATGTTATCCACATACACAAGGACATGTAATGCAACATCACCCTTGGAATAACTAAACAAGGAGTAATCATCATAAGATTGTTTAAAACCAAGATCCTTCAAAGCAGTCGAGAGGTTAGCAGACCAATTCTGAGGTGCTTGACAGAGTCCATACAATGACTTACGTAATCGACACACCTTACCCGAAGCAGTAGAATTAAAGCCAGGAGGTAGTTGCATATATACCTCCTCATCAAGATCTCCATGTAGGAAGGCATTATGCACATCCATCTGGTGCAGTTCCCACTTTCTTTCCACTGCTATAGCCAAAATGTTCGAACCGTGACCATTTTAGCTACAGGGGCAAATGTTTCATTGAAGTCAATCCCTACAACTTGCCATTTTCTATACACTACTAGGCGCCCCTTCAATCGTTCAACCGTACCATCAGATTGATACTTGACTTTATAGACCCACTTACACCCTATTGGCTTCTTCCCGGTGGAAGGTCCTCTAAATTCCAAGTGTCATTCCTCTCAAGGGCATCAATTTCTTCTTGCATGGCTTTTCCGCCAACCAGGATCCTTAACAGCTTCTTTAAAGGATGAGGGTTCAGTGCCTGCAGTAATTGCTGCCAGAAAATGGGTGTGTCTCACAGAAAACTTGTCACAATTTACATAATAAGCAATGGGAAAAGGAGTACCTGAGGACTTTGATGGAGCAGGTGTAGGTGATGTGACAGGGTTTATAACTTGAACAGTGTTGGTGATGAAGCCCTTGAGTTTACTAGAAGGTTTCTTTATTCGATGACCTCGACCAGTGTCTTGCGGAACATTTGCTTCATTAATCACAGCCTCCCCATTATCCAAAGTTTCACCAACACCAAGCTGCTGGACATCCTCCAGGTCACCACCGACTGATGGTAGGACGTGCTGTACAGCTTCGACAGCCCCGCCACCAGGTGTTGGTAATCTGAAAGGCTGCTCAACTGCCTCAGCCCCGCCATCACTGCCACCCGCCACAACCGAGTGCTCCTCACTCCCCCTTGCTAAGGGAGTATCCTCACAAGAAGTCATAGTGTCATAATACACTTCATTTTCAAGCACAACATCAGTATTGTTCAACTTGATTTCACAAGCAAAAAGGGAATTGTTGTTCGCAAAAGACAACATCTCGAGATATAAAGAACACCTTTTTCTCTAAGTCATACAAATGCCACCCCTTTTTACCAAAAGGATACCCCACAAATACACATCGACTAGAGCGAGGACCAAACTTGTGCTTCACACACGGTTGATTTTTGACAAAACAGAGACAACCGAATACACGAAGGGCATCATACTTAGGGAGGGGAACCAAGAGAATCTCGTGATGGTTTTTTTTATTTAGCAATGGGGTAGGGGTTCGGTTTATTACATAGGCAGCCAACATGATACTCTCCTCCCAAAAAGAAATGGGAAGATTAGCTTGAAAAAGTAATGCCCGAGCCACATTAAGAATATGCCTATGTTTACGTTTTACCCTCCCATTTTGTTGGGGGAGTGTCGACACAAGAGGTTTGATGAAGAATACCATTGTCAGCATAAAATCGACGAAGACATGTAAATTCCCTTCCGTTATCACTTCTTAGGATTTTAACATGCTTATCAAATTGGGTGGAAACCATTCTACAAAAATCCTAAATAAGTTGAGGCACCTCAGATTTTTTAGCCATCAAATAAACCCATACGGCTCGAGAACAGTTATCAACAATGGTTAAAAAATAACGAGCACCATAACTAGCAGGCAAAGTATACTTACCCTAAATATCACAATGGATTAAATCAAAAACATCTTTGGCTTTATTATTACTCAAAGGAAACATGCTTCTAGTTTGTTTGGCTCTTAAACAAATATCACAAGGTTCATGGACAACACTAGCATCCTTATTTCCATTACTCCTAATAATATCAATCAAAAGAAATTCTACTTGCCGAGAGGGTCTCCTAGCCTTTGATGCCACAATTCTCGTTTGTCCTCCACAGTTGCTTGATAAGCCCGAAGTTGTCGCAGAGGCCAAAACCAGTACCCATCACATTGTTCACCCGCTCCAATCAGAGTCCTTAAAGTGCGGTCTTGTATGATGCAAGCTTATCAGTAAACGTGACAGAATAATATAAATCGGCAAGCAAGTGACACCAACAACAAATTACAAGTAAGGTCTGGAACATATAATACATTATATAACACCATATTGTGGCTCAAAGTTATTGTGCCGGCCTTAGTAGCGATGGTTTTTTTCCATTAGGTAGCCTAACAGAAGTAGGAGAGACATCAAATAAGTTGCCAAATAATCTAGCATTACCAGTCATGTGGTTCGAGCATTCGGTATCGATGATCCAATGATCGGGAAAATCAAACTTACCACTCAACTTTTTGGTCAAAGAAGACTGCCCTTTTGAAGAGTTGAGCATGTTCACAAGTGTAGCCCACTGATCATCCGAGAGATCGAGAATGCTGCTACGATCTGACTCCTGTATCGGTGCCTGTGCATAGCCTGTACTAGCAGCAGGCTTTGAGGTGGCTGTTGCGTGTGCGACCTGCCCGTGGCCGCCTCTACCTGCACTCCTGCCTCCCCCTCGTCCAGACCTGCCTCCGCCTCGACCTTACCCGCCATTGGTGCGGTTCTCGGAATACCACCAACTCGGGAACCCAATCAGTTGAAAACAACTATCTTGATCATGTCCAGTTTTGGTGCAGTGAGGACAGACGCCATTGGTTCGAGGACGCTCACTACCACGAGCAAGAGTCCTTCCCCTAGCAGTCCCTTGTGCCGCGAAACCGACAACATCAGATTTGGTTTTGTGGGCTCGAGCAACAGTTTGATGACGTTCTTCAGTCACAATTTTAGCAAAGGCCGTGTTTAAACTCGGCAAAGGTTCCATCATCAAAATATTGGATACAACAGTGCCATAAAGAGCAGAATCCAAACCAACAAGAAAATCATGTACTTTTTCATTCTCCTGTTCTTTAGCAAATTCAGTAGCAGCAGCACAACTACATGTCGTGATAGAAGAATATCTCGCAAGTTCATCCCATATCTTTCGTAAGTCGTTGTAGTAATTCACCACCGGGCGCCCGCGCTGCTTGCAATCACTCAGAAGTGTCTTCAACTCATGGATTCTTGGACTGTTTCCTATCGAGAAATGTTTTCGAATATCATCTTACATGTCTTTCACATCATCAGGTTGGGGACGGATGAGCGTAGGACTGAATCAAGGGTATTATGAATCCATCCCACGAGTGTGGTATTAACTGTCACCCATAAAGACTCTTCTGGAGTTCCTGTCGTCGGCTTGGCTATGGTTCCATCAAGGAAGCCTAGCTTGTTCTTTGCACGGAAATTATTCCGCATCGAACGAACCCATTCATTGTAGTTCTCACCACGTAACACAACTGGACAGATTGTGATTTGTGGTCCGTTGGAGGGATGGAGATAGTATGGAGATGTGGAGTCGAGGGGTTTTGTGGTCTTGTCGTTACCCATGATGATTTGTCTATAGTCGGATGTCGTGTTTGAAGCTAGAGAACGATTGAAAAAAAAATTGGTTTTGTCGGTTTCGTCGAAAAAAAAAAATTGGTTCTTGAGATGCTCTGATACCATAAAGAGTTTTGTGGAACTGTATTTCTTGTTATTCATAGTGGCCACGGCCTTGGGATATATATACAAAGCTAGCAATACTAAACTAGGTAGCAAATAAGCTAAGCTAGGAAATATACAACTCAGCTTACCAAAGACTATTCTAGAGAATATTTACAGAATAATCCTAGAGAATATCTACAGAATAATCCTACAGAATATTTACAGAATAATGCTAGAAAATAATCCTAGAGAATATCATACACAATCTTTCCACTAATAAAGTAACATGTATACCCTCTGTGTTTTATCACTCACGAGTTAGTTGAAAATGCTTGTAGATATTTTGTGATGTCCAATATTGGAGGAGAAACTAAATGTATAAACCAATGGGGATACTGCTAATAAAAATGATAAGAGAAAACAAAACAATTATTATAAAAAAAGTATATATAATAAAAACAAGTTATAATAGAGATTCATAAAAACAAATACAAATTTCTTGTGCTCTCACCTCAATTCTAATCCCTGAACTGATCAGGTTACATGAGAATGTATTTCAGAAACATGACCAGAAATCTTTCAAAATGAGAATGCCATGAGAATAGGGCACAAGAGAAAGGTGTGGTGGAATAAGAGGGAGCAAAGCTGGCCAGGGAGAACCTTAATTACGGTTTAACTTGACATTAATGCACATCACTTCAATACTCTATGCAACTATAAATCATCAAAAGCAAAGACTTCCCGCTGAAAGTTTACCCCGTCAAACATGTATCAAGCATGCATATTGCAATTCAACTTTGAGGCTGAATCATCTCTCATGTTCTTTTGGAAATCCATATACAATGTCCATTCGGTGCCCTCGACCTGAAGCGAGATTTTGAGCTCTTTCCAGGATGCTTAGTAATTAATATATATATATATTTTTACAACCATATTCTTTTGGGGTATCAGTTAACGGCATGGTAATACAATAAAAGTTCATTACTGTGCTTTGCAAATGACTTCTGATGAGGCCAAACTCCTCTGATAACACTACTTATTTATCTCCAGGTTGAAGACCTTTTCTTAGTCCTCGACATTATGTGAGAGACGATTATAGGAAAAGTCAAGGTTGAGGCAACGTTTGTCGATGTCCTAAAATGATGCATATCAACTACAAAATTTCTCAACAAAGCACACTATATTATATTGTGAAGATCTAAAGTAAACTCCAAGCAATATTGTGAAGATCCAAATTGACCCACTGAATGTTGAATGTCACCTAAAAAAATTCAAAACTAGCCGAGGAAGTTCTCCATTATAGGGATGTAATTCCTTGCAGCTATATCCTTCGCAAACATTGTCGGACTCGTAGACGAATAATCTCAATCCAGTTGGAGAAACTGAAATCAATTGAAATATGAGGAAAAAAATGTAGAATGGAGCATCATCACTTGTGAACTGTTAAATTGAACACAGAAAACACTATAAGGAGCTAACAGTTCTGGGAATGACATAAGCTTTATTGAAACTTCAACTAGCTTTTATAGAGCCTTACAGATCATAACAGAAGCAAAATAACAAACCACGTTATAGCCTAGAGACGTGGTAACAAACTGAGACCTAATAAAAAAAGCAACAACTACCTTGAAGAATCGGGCTACTTATTATAACAGAATAACAAACTGTGACCACTTCATTCCCTCCCCTAAACTAGACTGTCTAAACAACTAGTTTATCCCAAGTGCATCACAAACTCCAAGCTGCTCTCTCGTTCTTTGAAAAGACTCCACTTTTAGTGGCTTGGTGAACACATCTGCCACTTGATCATGTGTACCATAGTGTCTCAAATGCACAACTCCATCATTTGCAAGGTTACGTAGGAAATGTAATCGCACCTGAATATGTTTGTTTCTGCCATGTAAGACAGAATTCTTGGCTAGCTTAATGGTTGAACTATTGCAACAAAAAATGATAGTGCTCTCATTTCCTTCATACCCAAGCTTCTCCAGCACCCTCTTCATCCATACTACTTGAGTTGAACATGCAGCAGCAGCCATGTACTCTGCTTCGGTTGTGCTTAAGGCAATGATCGGCTGCTTGCGTGAGGACCAAGCTACTGCAGCTGAGCTTAGAATAAAAGCATAGCCTGAGGTGTTTTTCCTATCTTCCACATCACCAGTGTAATCACTATCAGTGAATCCAATCAGCTCCTTATTCCCATCCTTCTTATAGAACAGTCCAAAACCAGAAGTTCCTTATAGATAACGTAGAATTCTTTTGGCAGCTAAGAGATGAAGCTCCGTTGGTTTCGACATGTATCTACTGATCAAACTGACTGCATACATAATATCCGGCCTCGTGGCTGTCATATACATCATGCTATCCCCCAATTGCATGTAGTAAGAGCCATCTACCTCCACTCCATTATCATCTCGAAAAATCTTGAAACCTGGGATGATTGGATTTTGAACAGAGTTGCATTGTTCCATTCCAAACATTTTTAGAACTTCCAGCACATATTTCTTCTGATAAATAAAAATTCCTTCACTAAGCTGCGAGACTTCTATCCCAAGAAATAACCTCATTTTACCAAGGTCCGACATGTCAAATTCATTCATCATTGATTTCTTAAACTCAACGACCATAATCTCATCATCTCCAGCATAAATCAAGTCATCAACATAAAGGCTAATAACCAAAAGTTTACCTTGTTTGTTGACCTTGGTGAAGAGTGTTTGTTCACTTTCGCACTTCTCAAACCCTTCTTTAAAAAAATAAGCTTCAATGCGGCTAAACCATGCCCAAGGCGCCTGCTTGAGCCCATACAATGCTTTATTGAGCTTATAGACCTTGTCCATTTCAACTTTCACCTCATAGCCTCTTGGTTGATCGACATAAACATCTTTTGTCAAGTTTCCATGAAGAAAAACTGATTTAACATCGAGTTGATAAACATACTAGCCTCTTTGTGCAGCCAAAGCAAGAAACATCCGAACAGTATCCATACGTGACACAGGTGCATACACTTCTTCATAGTCAACACCGTACTTTTGTGTGTAGCCCTTGGCAACCAAGCGGGCTTTGTATCTTTCTACCTCACCGTGCTCATCGACCTTCGTCTTGTAAACCCATTTAACCCCAATCCTTTTAGCACCTGCTGGCAGCTCCGTCAAGTACCATGTATTATTTTTTTTAATGGCTTTTATCTCCGATTCCATAGCCTCTATCCATCTTGCAACAGCTGCTGCTTCCTCATAACTCGTTGGATCGGTATTGACAAGAAGGGCCCAGTTAGCCTTAGCTTCTTCATCATAAAGCTCTTCTCCTGAGACATATTCTCCCATCCACACAGGGGTTCTTATGACCCTTGAGCTCGATCTCACACTCGAAGGTCCAGAAGTTTCTGGGTTCACAAGGTTTGGTGCAACTTCCTCATCATCATTGCTTCCTGCATTCTCGTGTTCTGACTCATTTGAATTATTCAGCTCCTCATCATCAACCCACTCCAAATCAAGAGCAATCTCTTCTTCAAAACTTTCATCCCAGTTCCATTTCTTGTCTTCCTCAAAGACAACATCCCGGCTAATTACTACCTTCTTCAAAACTGGATCATAAAGTCGGTAGGCCTTCGATTCTTCACTCACTCCCAATAGAACACAACTCCGTCTTTTGTCTTCCAGCTTTGTTCTTCGTGCATCCGGAACATGAGCATGTGCAACACTTCCGAACACCCTGAAATGCACTACTGAAGGTTTAACCCCGCTCTACGCCTCTTCTGGTGTCATGTCTTTGACTGATAAAGTCGGGCACCTGTTTAGTACATAGAAGCTCCAGTTGACCGCCTCTGGCCAAAAATTCTTAGGGACACCTTTCTCAGATAACAAGCTCCTCACCATGTTCATCACTGTTTGGTTTTTCCTTTTTACAGCGCCATTCTGCTGCGGCATGTATGCTGCAGTCAATTGCCTCCTAATTCCATTCTCTTTACAAAAACTATTAAACTCATTCGAAGTAAATTCCCCACCACGGTCTGTTCTTAAACACTTAATAACAAGACATGTTTCTTTCTCTACACAGCTCTTAAATAACTTGAAAGAGGCAAGTGTATCCAACTTATCAATCAGGAAATATACCCAAGCTTTTCTACTATATTCATCAATAAAGCATATTAGGTACCTCTTGTGGCTGTTTGAAATGGGAGTAACAGGTCCACATATATCGGCATGAATGAGTTCGAGTTTCTGAGAAGCTCTCCATGTACTTTTCTTTGGAAAAGAGTCTCGGTGTTGCTTGCCTTTTAAGCAACCAGTACACACAGCTCTGGTGTCGTTGATCTTAGGCAAACCCCTCACCATTCCTTTGTGCTGCAGTGTTTTGAGGCTTTTGTAACCAAGGTGACCGTACCTCAGGTGCCAAAGATCAGTCATGTCTTGAGTTGTGGCTTGCAAACATACCTCCTTCTTCACTTGTTTCTCAGCTGGTTGTGACTCGGATAGCAATACGAACATTCTATTCACAGTCATGTCGGTTTGGATGATGAAGCCTCTTGAGGGATCATAAATTCGACATTTGTTGGATTTAATTAGCACAACTAGTCCTTTCTCCTGCAACTGACCAATGCTAAGAAGATGAATTTTTAACTCAGGCACATAGAAGACCTCTGTGACAACATGACTAGTGCCCTCCAAAAACAATCTCTCATTCCCTTTCCCAACCACATTCATCCACATATTATTTCCGAGCCTCACCATTTGTGTGAAACTCTCATCAAAATCACAAAATAAAGAACGATCACCGCACATATGGTTACTACAACCAGAGTCAAGAAACCATAAATTATTTCGATTACCTCCGTTTATCTCCACATGTTCCATAAGCAGCAGTTCCTCTGACTCATCAAACTCGACATAGTTAGCCTTCTTTTCCCATATTGGACAATCATATTGATAGTGTCCAAGCTGGTGACACTTGTAACACTCAACCGGAGCTTCGTCATAGGACTGTCGGCCTCTTCCTCTGCCCCCTACATCCTCGAAAAGTTGTTCTTCCATGCCCTTTTGCATGGTACCCTTCGGCGTGAGTGACTTTGAGTGCTTGTTCTTCCCCACTTGAATGCCTCTGAAACTTCTACTCATGAACTAACAAAGAGTTTTGCTATTCATCTATTGAAAAGCTCTTGATATTCTTGTACTCTTCAATTGAACATACAATATAATTGTATTTCTCAAATAGAGAGCGCAATACCTTTTCAACAATCTTTGCATCCTGTATATCTTCTATCAAATTGCGCATATTGTTGGCAACAATCATCACTCTTGAGAAGTAATCATTGACTGATTCCCCTACCTTCATCTCAAGCACCTCGAAATCTCTTCTGAGTGTTTGCAATTGCGCATTTCTGACTTTCTCATTCCCTTGATATCTTGTTTTCTTCGAATCCCAAATCTGCTTGGCTGTGTCCTTCTGAAGAATGGTTTTCAAGGTAGTCTTGTCTATGGCCTGGAAAAAGTAATTCTTTACTTTCAGATCCTTCAGCTTCATCTTTGCAAGAGCTGCTCTCTGTGCGCCATTAAGAACCTCTCCTCTAGCTAGTTCTATGAGTCCTGTCTCCACCAATGGCCACCATTCCTTCGAGCGAAACAAATTCTCCATGAGCATAGCCCAATGCTCATAATCACGGTCGAATTTTAGGATTACTCAACATAGACTCCTTCTCTGCTGCCATCTCCACCCTTTTATGTTTCCTCACTTTTTCTCGTGTTTACACTCAAACCTAACTTTCAATCAGGCCCCTATAATAGGAGCTCTAATACCAGATGTTAAATTGAACACAGAAAACACTATAAGGAGCTAACAGTTCTGAGAATGGCATAAGCTTTATTGAAACTTCAACTGGCTTTTATAGAGCCTTACAGATCATAATAGAAGCAAAATAACAAACCAAGTTATAGCATAGAGTCGTGGTAACAAACTGAGACCTAATAAAAAAAAACAACAACTACCCTGAAGAATCGGCCTACTTATTATAACAGAATAAAAAACTATGCCACTTCATGAACTGTGACTATCTAAAGAAACCCAAACAAGAATGTAGAATGAAGCATGACTTGTTGTTTCTCAAGTAGCAAACATCATTTGCATATGCCGCTAGATAAAATAGAACTACACCATAACAATAATTTTGTAAACCGGAAAGGATAAAAATATCTAAAAGATAATTAAATTAAAATTAACTGGATAGGTGAAGCACCGTCAATTAGGCCTAAATCACCTAATAGTCTCAGATTTATTAACAACACTTCTGAAGGATAAAAAAAATTCTTGTTTGCATGTCAGAGACGCATTGGATACGACACTCGTCAACTCCTTTTTGTTTTAAGTAATATTTCATTGCACTCTTAAACAAGTCACAATGAAGACCAAGATGGTGTTAGGCACCATCTAAAACAAAAAAGTTACATCTAAAACACACAATCCTAGTGCACATAGCACCCACCGTCACATGGTTTCATTGACTAGCGTATTACATATGCAGCTTTCGTATTTGCCTAGCCAGCTTTCTTGTCTGGGTCACAATTTGCTAGAATGAACCTTTGTGAATTATCAGATATTTTATAAGAACGTTGTCATAAGAATGCAAAAAAAATCTTAAATGTCATGTTAGAAAAATATCATCTTTTTATGATATGTTTCCTTGTACAACTACAAATAGCTTATGCATTCATGTTAATCTGCAGGACAATAAGAGCAAAAATTGGAGAGTGCAGGCAGTTTCAGTAGCTCCTGAGAAATTTGAAAGCCGAAAACCACTGCCTGCTCGGTGGAGAGGTCTAAGAGATGAAGAACTGTCAAAAGAAAGTGGAACTCCTGGTGGTGTGTTTGTTCATATGTGTGGTTTATTGGTGGAAACACTACCTACGAAGGAGCTTTAGCTATGGCTAGAGCCGGTTTGAAGTTTTAATTAGGGAAAGATATGATGTATTTGCATTATGTATACACCATCTAAGCATGCTGGTGTACATGCTTTACTAGTGCCAATACTTTATTCTAAAAAACCTCGTACTGTTATTACATTTTATTTCATAATTCTTGCTATGACATGTGTACTGCATGAAGACCATAGATTATCAAACTTTAGTGAAAAATCTGACGCGTCCAAATATTCTTTCCTCAAGATCTGACCTGCAAAACAAGGTTAGATTGCCAAAGGCAAAGACCACCTGTTTGATAGCCGAAGGCACTCCGATGCTTAAGTCAGTTAACTGTAAGAGATAATGAACTTGGACTGAGTATAGTTGTATTGTGTTTGCATACCCCATTCGTGAATCTTTCATTTCCCTTTTATACTGAGAGTAATTAACTCGGTGCGTGACTTAAGCATGCAGAGCGCGATGAAGGGGGACGTTTCTCACAACGGTCTCCTCCTTCATTGAGATGTGTCCTTGGGGGAATGATTTCCACCATGACTTGTCTCATTCGTAACGTCTCTATTATCTAAGGGAAGAGGTATGTTGGGCCTGAGATTCGAGCCTTAACTTTGTTCATGATTTGTTATTAAATGCCTCTTTGGGCTTTAGTGACTGGACTTGTTATCCATATTTAGTGTGAGGTGTATGTTTTTCATGATGGATGATCCTTGCCACATGTACGGTCGTGATCAAAGGAATTTTTGATGTATCATAAGCTACTCTTCCTAGTTAATGGGCTCGCTTGCATGGCTACTAATTGTTCGGCGGTTGGCTCTCTTGGTTAATTTTTTTTTGCGTAACATTAAATGTTGTCAACAATTGTCAACTCAGTAGCCGTGATTTGGTTTTTATTCCACTACGCCAACAATTATTTCATTACGACATGATTTTAGGGTTTCGTGCAACCATCATTTCATGCACAATTTTCCATTTGTTTTCTTTTCGTTGCCCAATCCTATAAAAGGGCGTTGGAGAATTGAGTTATCTTCTTTATGCTATATCCATCTTCTTTATGCTATATCCAATCCTATAAAAGGGTGTTGGAGAATTGTGTTATCTTCTTTATGTTATATCCAATAAAAGGTGACAACCCTATTCTTCTAAGGACCAGTTACATTGCTCTTTACCCTAGAATGTTCAGAGCTAGTCTCCCGTTTCTAGTTTTAGAGATTTTCTAGGGTTATTTTGATCTAATCAATATTCCTCTTGCTCAAATGGGTCCCAATGGCTAGAGGGTTATGGCTGAAACTATGGTGAGAGCTCTGCAAGCTGGTATTCATTTAAACGAAAATTTTTGCATTCTGTGGTGACGTTAAGGTTAACATGAATGGTGTTTTTTTCTTCTTTCACCTTTTTGTTTGGGCAAGCCGAAAGATGGTTTTAAGTTCTGACAAAGGACTTAGTTTTATGCTTCCATGGAGTCTGGGTATTTCATGCTTGACAACATGTCCATCTAAGGTCGTTCAAGACTCCACAAGAGGTTGACTAATCTACTGTTGATTGAATCAGAGAAATCAATTAGGAATAGGTTCCTCGCTTTTCCTTGGGCACCTCTAGAAGAGTTTCTTGAGTTGGAGGTCATTGACCAGAGTGGCATGTCAATCTTAATGCTCTAGAATGATCATAGGTTTTTTATGATTGTGATTTCGATGTTACTATTGGTCAACTTGCTTCTCCTGTTAGCTTTGATGGTACAAAAAATTGTTCCTATTAGTGTTGGTGGTGCTAGCGTTGATGGGAAAGTGAGCTCTTCCGAGAAAGTTACGGATCTCGATGCTCCTATTGGTGTTGGTGGTGCTAGTCCTTTTGCAAATAAGAGGAAAGTTTTGAGGCTCATTAGTCCTTCCAAAAGGAAGGTCATGGGTGAGTTGGTTGATTATGCTCGTCCTTTGAAACAAAAGAGGTCAGGTTCTGCTCCGAGGACTGTTCGAACTGGTCTTCCTATTACTGCTTCTAAGAAAGGTCATGAAGACAACTCTCGCTTTGCTGCTTAAGAAGATGAGGAAATGCAGCAGGAAATGGAAGAGAGTAAGATGGAAGTTCCCCACACTGGTGATTCGTTGAGTGAGTACGAGAAAGACCTCCTTGATACTGCTGGCATGACTGATCTCAGTAAGGTTTCAGAGGAGGAAGCTCATGTCATTTCAATCAAGATGACACAACTTGAGATGGAGCAGTCTCGGAATCGGAATGCGGAATTGACTTTGGATGATTTTGATTACAATCATGCTTTTGATGAAGTTGTCGTTGATCATGGTCAGAGTTCCCGTTGTTCCGAACAAGAAGAGGAAAGATGGTGTTTCTGTCATCACTGGTGTACCGATTGTCAAACAGGTGACTAAGGGTGGAGCTTTAGTCATTCTGGACCCCTCTGTGCTCCATCCATCAGTTAGCTTGAAGGAGCCTGTTCTTGGAGAAATTCGTATCAATACGGATGGTGATTCAACTGGTACTCGGAGGTTGACGTGCTGGAGAGTGCACATAATCACATCAAGTTGTGGCATAAGTGGTTGGTGGATAAAGTCTCGATGCCTATGTGCTCTACTCGGGAT
Source organism: Berberis thunbergii (assembly GCA_003290165.1). Lineage (NCBI taxonomy): Eukaryota > Viridiplantae > Streptophyta > Magnoliopsida > Ranunculales > Berberidaceae > Berberis > Berberis thunbergii. Next base: position 15,575 of record QNQO01007663.1, read on the forward strand.
CACCTTGACAAAGGTGTAAAACAGATAATAAAGGTAAATAATTCACTTTTTTATAATTTTTTTCTTTTCTCCGAGCAGGGGATGTCTCATCTTACCTATGCTAAGATGATGGGTTCCAATTATCAGGTTGCTCGTGATTACATGTATGCCTTGGAGAAGAAGCATGCAGAGCAACTTTTGCAACTATCTGATGCTCTGGTTCAAGTGTATAAGCTGAAGGATGTGTGCGCTGATAAGGAGAAGGTGATTAACGCTTCCCAGACTGCTTTGAAGGAAGTGGAAGTTGTCAGGGATCAATATGCCCTTGAGCTTGCTGTTGCGGAGAAGGAGATGGATCGCCTACGTGAGCGATTATCTGCTACTAAGAGTGAGTTGTCCACGGAGAAGGAAACTCTGTATCAAACATTAAGTGTTGTTGATTCGCAGTTTGCATATAGTAAGACCGCTCAGGAGCAAGTGGAACAACTTTCTGCAGAACTTTCTTCTGTTAAGGAACAACTCGTTGAGGAGAGAAGCGGTAAGGAGCAGGCATCTGAAAAGTTTTCTAGGGTTGAAGAAGAACTTGTTCATACCAAGCAATAACTCTCTTCATTTGTGAAGAAGGCTAAATCTACTGAAGATGCGGTAGAGTGGAGTAAATTATTGCTGGCTGGGTTGAAATTATAGTCTATATTGAAGCAGATGAGGGTTTTGATATGTCCAAATATCGTGCCATAATGGACAACGTCTTTGAGAATGTTTCCACTTCGTCCGAAGATGATGAAGATCCTGTTCCAACTCCTCCAAGTGTTCTTGTTGATGAAGACAAAGAATCTCCTCCTCCTTTTGATCCTACCAACGATGATAAGGCTTCGTATCTTCCAGCTGATCTTGCTACCAAAAACAAAACTCCATCTCCTCCTGCTGATCCTACTAGTGCTGAAAAAGTCGTTTCCCCTCCAACTATTCCTCCTGTAACCTCTTTCCCAGATATAATATATTGAATTATCAATGAATACTCCTCTTTTTACATTTGTATGTCTCTTTGCTTTGTCTTCTTTACTCATAATAGGCGTTGTCCACCTCGTAGGTCTCTTCTAATAGATACTCTAGTCTTAACTTTGTAGTTTAGACTTAGAAGATATGTAGGTGTGCCTGACTTTGATGTCCGAGCTTCATAGATATTGTAGTTTAACTCAGTAATGAAGACTTAGAAAAAATATGATAAATATGACCTGACTTCGATGTCCTGGTTTCGTGGATGTTCTTGTCTAAATTGATAGTTTAGACTTATAAACTTTTGTAATGGTGAACTTGATAGTCCTGCCTGGCGGAACACGTTTCATTATTTGCTTGAAAAAGAATATCTAGTCTGACTTTGTCATCTTTACTAGCTGAATATACTTCACTGTCCAACATGGTGATCGAACAATTAGACTTATGAACAACTTTTTAATATGACTTTGTTGTCATGACTTAGTTGATTACACTTCAGTTGTCCGACATGGTGATTGGACTAGAAGGTTTATGAATATTTTTCTAGTCTGAGTTGTATATCCTGTCTAGCTTAATACACTTCGTGATCTGACAAAGTGATCATTCCAGAAAATTTATATGATAATTTTCTAGTTTGAGTTGTATATTCTGAATAGCTTAATATGCTTCGTGGTTCGACATGGTGATCAAACCAGAAGATTTATAATTAATTTCCTAGTCTGACATGCTGATCGGACCAGACGATTTATAAATATTTTTCTAGTCTTATTTTGATGTCCAACAAGCTTAATACACTTCGTGGTCCGACATGGTGATCAGACCAAAAGATTTATAAATAATTTTCTAGCTTGATTTTGATGTCCTAACTAGCTTAAATTACTGGAGCGAAAAAATAAAGTTGATTGGAATGTGATAATTTACTGATAGTACCTTTTCAAATGTTCTACATTCCATGGCCGCTTGAGTTGCTCTCCCTAAGAATTTTCTAACCAGTTTGTTCCCGGTTTATTGATTTTCACCACTTTGTATGGCCCTTCCCAATTTGGGTTCAACTTCCTCGCACTTGGTTCTTTTGTGTTGAGTTGGATCATTCTGAGTACTCAATTACCTATTTTGAATGTGCAGGGTTTGACTTTTCTATTGAAGTAGTTGGCCATTCTTTGTTGGTAGATCGTGACTTTGATTGGAGCTCTGTCCCATCTTTTTTTGAGAAGATCTAGTCTGACGCGCAATGCTTCGTTGTTGTCCTCTATTAAAAAATATTTAGTTCTGAAGATTGGCATGCCAATCTCGGCTGACACTATTGCCTCAGACCCGTAGGTTAGGGTGAATGGTGTTTATCCTGTTGGAGATCTTTTTGTTGTCTTGTAAGCCCAGAAAATGCAATTCAGACACGCATAATCCTTTTGCTGCTTCAAGCTTTTTCTTGATGGCTTCTAGGATTGTATGGTTGGTTACTAATGCTTGTCCGTTAGATTGCAGATGAGCAGGTGCTGAAAAGTGGTGATTATGTTCAAGTTTTAGTATAAGCTTTTAACATTTTTGCCTTCGATATGTAACTCACCGTCGGTGACAATTGTTCTAGGGATTCTGAATCTGCATATTATCTTCTTCCATAAAAAGTGTTCAATCTGGGCTTTTCGTATCTTTGATAGTGGTTCTACTTCTCTCCACTAGGTAAGTAGTTGACTGCTATAAGGAGGAACTTTTTTTGTGGATGAAATTTTTTTGTCAAAGATTGGAAGTGAACCTACAATATCCATTCGCCATCATGCAAATGGCAATGACTGCTCATCATGATCATGTTTTACCCTGGCATGTGCGTGTATTGTGCAAATCATTGGCATTTGTCACATAACCAAACGAGTTCATTTGCATCCTTTTGCGTTGTTGTCCAATAATAGCCCAATGTTAGAGCTTTGTGAGCTAGTTTTTCTGCCTTCTGGATGATTTCTGCATATGCCGAAGTGAATTTCCCGGAGAACAATGTCAGCATCACTGGGTGAAAGGAGCCTTAGGAGTGGACTCGTGGTGGATCTCCTGTACAACTTTTCATTTATCATTGTGTACTGTGCTATTCTGTTTTGCAGTTTATGGGCCTCCATTTTGTCTGTTGCCAGAGTTCCATTTCGTACGTACGCCAGAATTAGAGTTATCCAGCTGTTCCCCGGATCTGTTGTACATACTTTATGTGCATTGTTATCTAAGATTAAACTTTCCCGTACTGTGATGAAGGGATTGTTGACCTCTTTTGTACGTGATGTATTTTTCGCCAAGTTGTCTGCTCTGTAGTTGTCCTTCCTTGCACATCTTTGAACGGTGATTGTATTGAAGGTAGGGGCACAACTTTCTAGAAGATATGACTACTGCCAGTGCGAATTTCTCCAAAGGTGGATAATTGGCTTCTGCGTCTGCAAATGTCTTACTGACCTAGTAGACTGGTTTTTGTACTCCATTCTCTTCGCGTATCAGAGCAGAGCTGATTGCGTATTCTGATACTGACAAATTCAAGTATAACATCTTGCTTGGCTTTGGTTTTCATAGTAATTCCATACTCTCCATGTATGTGTTTAGGTTTTGGAAAGCTTGTTTGCATTCCTCATTCCATTTGAACGTTTTGTCCCTTTCAAAATCTTGAAAAGGGTAAACACTTGTATGATGATTTGGAAATGAATCTGTTCAGGGCCGTTATCCTACCATTAAGGCTTTGTACCTTTGATGTTGGTGGGCGCGATTGCATGTTTAGAAGCGCGTGTATCAATTTCGGATCAGCTTCAATTCCTCTTTAGTTGGCCATGTACCCGAGGAATTTTCCTGACTCTACTCCGAATGTACACTTTTCTGGATTCAGCTTCATTTTGTACTTGTGGAGCTGGGAAAAGGCTTGCTGTAAGTATTTGATGTGTCATCTTTGTGTAGACTTTTGACTAGCATGTCATTGATCTATACCTCCATCTCGCCAATCTGATATTTGAACATTATGTTGACTAGGCGTTGGTATGTTGCTCCTACATTTTTTAGTCCGAACGACATCACTCAGTAGCAGTACATACATCTTTCTGTTATGAAGGATGTTTTCTCCTAGTCTGGTGGGTGCATTTATATCTAGATGTAACCAAAATATACATCCATGAAGCTGAGGAGTCCATGTTTGGAGGTGGCATCCACTATCTATTCTATATGCAAAAGCGGAAAGTTTTCTTTCGGACATGCTTTGTTTAGGTCGGTCTAGTCCACGCATACGCTCCACTATCCGTTCTTATTTTTTACCAGAACTGTATCGGCCAAACCAGTCTGGGTAGTGGGATTCCTTGATCATCCCTGCATTCAGTAAGTGGTGTACCTCATCATTGATGGCCTGATTGTGCTTTGGGGCGACTGACATTTTCTTTTGTTGGACTAGTTTTTTTATCTTGGTTGACCTGCAATCTGTGTGCAATGACGCGGGTGGGTCAATGCCCACCGTGTCCTTCATTGTCTAGGCAAATACGTCCTGGTTATCCTTCAGCAGCTGGATCAGTTGTTTAGTCAACTCTAGGTGAAGTTTTGTTCTAATGCACACAGTATTACTGCTTCTAAACCGTTGCGGTGGATTGGTATTGTTTTTTTCCTACGGTTGGCCAGTGTTCGGTCATTCCCTTGGACTGATTGGAGCTGCGTCCTGGTTTGGGAGGAACTGATCCGTGTGTGGTTGATTGGGTCGCTGCTCCCGTGGTCCTAACTGTGATTGCTATTTGTTGGGAGTCTTCATTGTTGCATAGTGGCATTCATGTGCAGTTGATTGATCATCTTTCATGACTCCGACATCATCATCAATGTGATACTTGAGGCATTTATACACAGTGGAGGACACAACACCCATTTTGTGCAACCAGGGTTTCCTTAGAAGTATATTGTAAGTTGATGGGGCATTGACGATAAAGAAGTCCGTTAACAGGACTCGTTGCTTGCCTGATGCTCCTGCTACTACTGAAAATCAGATTCGTCCGAGCGGGTAGCATTGTTCGCCACTGAAGCCTACCATGGGTTGATAAGTGGGTGTGAGTTCCTCCTTACTTAACTGCATTTTGCGAACACTGATAGGTACAAGAGGTTGATTGAGTTACTTGTGTCAATAAGTGTTCTTCTGACTTCCCATTTTGTTATTGATACTAATATCATCAATGCACTGTTGTGGGGGAAATGAACACCCTGCGCATCCCTTTCTGAGAAAGCCAGAGTTGGGCGATTTATTCTGAAGCGCTGAGCGGAAGGACCTGGATGTCGTATTCTTGCCGCAAAATCTCTGACAAATTGTTTCCATGATCGATTATATTGTTCTTGATCTACGGCCGTGCCATGCAGGACGTATATCAATCCTCTGGCATGTTCATCTAGTCTTCCAGTAGGGTTCGTCTTTTATTTTCCTTTGGACTATTTTTCTTTCAGTCCAACGAATTCATCAAGTTGTCCTCTCTGGATGCAATACTCAATTTCATTCTTCAGGTTGTGGCAATCTTCAATATCATGTCCTTGGTCATTGTGGAAAGAATATTATTTGTTCTTATCTGGTCTAGCTAGATCCCCTCAATTTGAGTGGCCAATTGACGTCTTCCCAGTTCACCATGGACTTCAGAACAATTACCATATTCGTTTTTAACGCGGTGGTTTGTACTTTGTGTCAACTGAGTGGGTTGACCGTTCGTGTTTGGCTCTGCCAGATTGCAACTTTCCAAACTCTTGTTTGCCATTTTTGGACCGCCATTACCAATCTGATGCCTTTTGAGTTGACCACTATCCTCCCGTGGCCTGTCACCTTGTTTCTTGTCTTCCCTTTTTTCCTGGTTCGTAAGGAAAGATCTCCCGTCGGACTTGTTTTTATTGGCAGCCCACATCCTTCGAGAGATGTATTTTGTGCACTCTTTAGTAGGTCTGCCATGTTCTTCGAAGGCTCCAAACTTAGAAAATTGTATAATGGTCCTCCTTTGAGTTCGAATGTGAAGGTGGTCACAACTATATCGTCATTGCATTTGTTTACCATGGTTAACTCATCAGTGAATTCTGTAACGTATTCTCTGAGACTCTCGTTTGACTTCTGTTTCACATGAAATAGACAATGAAGGTATTTTCTAATCAACTGATTGTCGACCAATCTAGTGATGAATAATGTGGCCAACGCTTGGAAGGAGTCTATCAACCGTGCCAGGAGGCTGGTTAGGAAAGTTCTACACATGGTAGAATCTGAGCTTTCTTTTAGCGTCGTCATATGGTAAAAATGGCGCAAATTGTTCGACGGATCAGTGGAATCATCATAAGTTTCAAATTTTGGCAGGAAAAGAGTGACATGGCAAGCTCGTATAACATATTCAGATTTATGACTCGAGTCCTTAATGAAATCTTTGGAGGAACTCCACCAATCCGTGACTCATCATCTCGTGGTTCATTTCTTTCAAAGATAGTCCTCTAAAGCTCTGCAGAAGCTTTTTAGTTCTCTTGAAGATGACTTGCGAAATTTTGCTGAAGTGGAACTCTGGCGTGCTTGACAAGTAGGACACGTTCTTGTGTGAGCTTTTCGACCACTTTAGCCAGATGGGCCATTTGGGCCAAAAGCTGATCTACACGAGGATCTATCATCATTCCCCCAAGAGCTTGGACCTATTGGGCTGAGTGGTGTGGGCCACCACATCTTATGGTAGCAATCACTACTTTGTGCAATTGGCTCTCCTAATGCTGGATTTGGGATGCGTCCACTTGGCAATTAAGTTTGACCAGTGGAAGGATTGTCTTGGTTGTTGCTAAGCTAAGAGTTTGTGGGAGGTTCCATTTGCACTGTATCTTTCGTTACTCATTTGCACTAAGGAAACTACCAACTCTATTCTGATTTTATTAAGGAAATTATCGCTTCCCACATACGATACCAAACTGATGCATCCAAATCTTTTTTGCTCGAGATCTGACCTGCAATACAAGGTTAGGTTGCCAAAGACCACCTGTTTTGTGACCGAAGGCACTCCAATGCTTAAGTTAGTTAACTGTAAGAGATAATAAACTTGGACATAGTATAGTTGTATTGTGTTTGCATACCTCATTCGTAAATCTCTCATTTACCTTTTATACTGAGAGTGATTAACTTGGTGTGTGACTTAAGCTTGCAGGGCGATGAAGGGGGATTTTTTCATAACCATCTCCTCATTTATTGAGATGCATCCTTGGGGGAGTGATTCCCTCCATGCTTGTCTCCTTCGTAGTGTTTCTCTTCTCTAAGGGAAGAGGTCCATTGGGCTTGAGATTTGGGTCTTTAACTTTGTTCATAATCCGTCACTAAATGCCTTTTTGGGCTTTAGTGATGGACTTGTTATCCATATTTAGTGTGAGGTGTTTGTTCCTCGTGATGGATGATCTTTGCCACATGTACAAGTGTGATCAAAGGACTATTTGATGTATCATCAAAAGCTATATAGTGTTAGTTACTGTGATCTATTTCATTATTCAGTTCGATTTACCGGTAACTTGTAAGTGGGCTAAAACTGTCCAAGGCGTGCAATGTGAGCATGGAACACACCTTAGCTCAAAACAGTGTGTCTATTAGGGAATTTGTATTGTTGTACATCATTTTAAGGCTTTAGCTTTTGAGGAATTCTAAATGTCGAGGGAAAGGGCGAGGAAATGGGCGAGGAAAGACACGTGGCGGGGTGGAGACCGTCCACCCCGCTCGAGATGCGCATACCAAAAACGATGACACGCATCTCGAACGGGATGAACGATCCCCACCCCGCCACGTGTCTTTCCTCACCCATTTCCTCGCCCTTTCCCTCGACATTTAGAATTTCTCTTAGCTTTTATAGTTCCCATGCCTTAGCACTTGATTTGCCAACCTGGGGAGATGCTACAAGCTACAACCTGTGTGCTATTAGATGTTGCACTTCACATGCGTCTTGTCAGTAGGATTCACCTGAAATAGAATCTTCAGACCCCTACCAAATGCACGAACTTATCATCAAGGATTAACCTGTCACTTTCTGTATGCCTACTTTTAAGATTTTGAAGCTTTTTCAAATGTCCCTTGGTGCTTCAATTAATATCCATAGTTAGAAGTTTTCTTCACTTCTATCTGTACTGAAAATGAGAGCCATGTATGCATCATATGCTTATTGTTTGCCCTAAAAAATATCATCACCTTGTTCTGAGGCAATAAAATAGCCATATAAGTACAAGTTTAATGATCAACAAATCTACGCAACCTAGGGGGATTGTGCCTAGAAGCATCCACAACAAGTGAGGTGATGATGTGGAGCAAGTCCAATCACCCCTCTCTCTCTCCTTCTACCTTTTTAACTTCACAAGTCCAAACCCCTCCCCCTCTTTCTATCTTATTCTACCTTCTTTACTGCAAAATTGGAAGTTATGGTGGCTATGGAGTATTGATTTGGGGAACAAAGTCAAGAATGAAAGTAGATGGGCGTGATAGGCTGACGATGGTGCGATGGGGAAGTTGGCGGCGTGAGATGAGAATGTTGTGAGAAATATGATAAGGGGAAGGGCTGAATCAAATTGATGTGGGTTGTGCTGATAAAAGCAGATGAAGGAAATGAATCTACTTCATTCATTTGTTCTGATGTTGAACCGAATCTTCTAAATGTTACCAATGGTCAGATATTAAAACAAAGCATTAATGGTTACACAATTGCAGGCATGGCTGACTTAATAAAGAAATGGAAAGAGAAAAAATATGAATGAATAATGGACTGATCTGAGAAAATCACCAATAATAATCTACTGAGTGATCTCATAAGTATCGAAAGACAAATGGAATGTGGGAAATCTTGTGTTGATCCTCGCCCTTGTCATTCTTACATCATTTTTATAGATCATGATGGCATTGAGATATCTTTAGAGTTTGTAGATCAGGATGGCAATGAAGGTAAATAACTGATGGACTGTAGATGAGGGGGGGGGGGGGGGGTGTTTGTACTTGTTCAGTGAATAAGGTAAAAGGAAAGAGAGAGGAGGGTGGTTGGACTTGTTCTACTTCAGCACCTCACGTGTTGTGGATGCTCCAAGCACCAAATAGGCACAACCCACCATGTTGCATAGAATTTCTCCTGCACAAAAAATCTAGGCAGTCTAGTGGTTGGCCTGGGAGCATCCACAACACGTGAGGTGCTGATGTGGAGCAAGTCAAACCACCCCCTCTTTCTCCTTTTACCTTATTTATTGCAAAATTGGAAGTTATGGTGGTTGTGGAATTTGAATTTGGGAAACAAAGACAAGAATGAAAGAAGATGGGCGTGATAGAGAAGTGATGGGATGATGATGGCATGATGGTGAAGTTGGTGGCTTGAGATGAGAGTGTTGCGAGAGATATGATGAGCGAAAGGACTGAATCAAATTGATGAGGGTTGTGATGATGAAAACATATGATGGAAATAATCTACTTCTAAATTGATGTGGGTTCTGATGCTGAACCAAATCTTCTAAATGTTACGAATGGTCGGACATAAAAACAAAGGGAAATTCTAAATGTCGAGGGAAAGAGCGAGGAAACCAGCGAGGTAAACGAGGTGGCGGGGGGTGAACCGTTCATTCTTTCGAGATGTTTTTTGCACGCGCATCTCAAAGAGGATGAACGATTCACCCCCCACCACCTCGTTTACCTCGCTGGTTTTCTCGCCCTTTTCCTCGACACATAGAATCACTCAAAAACAAAACATTAGTGGTTGCATAGTTGCAATCATGGTTGACTTGATAAAAAAATGGAGAGAGAAAAAAAATATGAATGAATAGTGGACTGACCTGAGAAAATCACCAATAATAATTTGCAACAGTTGCAGCAATGATTTCACAAGTATCAAAAAATAAATGGAATATGGGCAATCTTGTGTCGATCCTCACCCTTGTCATTCTTGTATCATTTTTGTAGATCAGGATGGCAATGAAGGTAATGGATTGATGGACTGTGGAGGAGGAAGATAGGGGTGGAGTTTGGAGCTATGTAGTGAAAAAGGTAGAAGGAAAGAATAAGGGGGTGGTTGGACTTGCTCCACATAAGCGGTGCTCCAGACACAACCCACCAAGTTGCGTAGAATTTTTCTTTTTTTATTGCAACATTTGTTCAACATTTATTTTTTATGAAACCAAATACTATATTTGGCAGCATTGGTACAGGAGAGATTGCGTGTTCCATCGCAGAGTTAGTGCCACATAAGTGAGAGAAACTCTAAAAAGAATGAAGACAGGGAAGGCCGTTGGACCGAATGATATACCAATTGAAACATGAAAATGTCTGGGAGAAGTTGGGATTCAATGGCTAACTAAGCTCTTTAATAGGATTCTGTAAACTAGAAAAATGTCAGATTCATGGAGGCATAACATTGTAGTACCAATTTATAAGAACAAAGGGTATATCCAGAATTGCTCGAACTATATAGGGATAAAGCTTATGAGTCACACGATGAAACTTTGGGAGATGTTATAGAACACAGACTTAGGAGTTTAACCATGATTTCGGAGAATCAATTTGGATTTATGCCAGGTAGGTCTACTACGGAGGCCATCTTCCTGCTTAGGCAAACTGTAGAAAAATATCGAGAGACACGTAAGAGTTTGCATATGGGTTTTATTGATATGGAGAAAGCATATGATAGGGTCCCCAGGGAGTTAATTTGGTGGGTGCTTGAAAGGAAGAAAGTGTCTCAATGTTATGTCGATATCATTAAGGATATGTATGAAGGAGTTATAACAAGTGTTCGCTCAGTAGGTGGGATGTCTAGTGAATTTTCAGTGACAGTAGGACTACATCAAGGGTCGGCGTTAAGTCCATATCTCTTTGCTTTGGTCATGGATGAGTTGACAAAACATCTGCAAGAAGATGTACTTTGGTGCATGTTATTTGCAGATGATATTGTCTTAATGGATGAGACTAGTGCAGGTTTAGGTCAGAAATTAGTTAAGTGGCGAAAGGCTTTAGAGAGTAAATGTTTTAGAATTAGCCGTTCAAAGACGGAGTATCTAGTGTGCAACTTTGGGTGTGAACCAAAAGGGAAAAGTAATGCAATTGAGATCGAATGTGTCGAGGTCTCGGAGTGTGAGGCTTTTCGATATCTAGGGTCTATAATTCAAAAGAATGTGGCTATTGGAGCAGATGTAGACCACAGGATTAAAGCTGGTTGGTTGAAATGGCGAATGGCGTCAGGAGTATTATGCGATAGAAGGATGCCTGCAAGGCTAAAAGGGAAATGATATAAGACAATTGTTCGACCATCCATGCTATACGGTTCAAAATGTTCGGCTACTACGGGACAACATACGCATAGGATGGCAGTAACAGAAATGCGTATGTTAAGGTGAATGTGTGGTAAAACTCGTAAGGATAAAATTAGAAATGAAAGAATTAGGAGATACTTAGGTGTAGCGCCCATAGAGGAAAAAAATTAGAGAAAAACGTTTAACTTGGTTTGGTCATGTGCAGAGGAGACCAAACACGTCGCCAATTAGAAAATGTTTAGATTGGCAAGTTAATGGAGGGTGTAGACGGAGGGGACGACCGTTGAAAACTTGGATGAAGACGGTGAATGAAAATATCATTGAGCTTGGATTAGGTGAGAAAATGTGGGAAGATCGCATTGCTTAGAGAACCAAAATCCATGTAACCGACCCCGAAAATCTCGAAAATGGGCTTTGATGATGATGATAATTGGTATAGAAGAGATTCTAAGCAACCTGGTAGGTTGTGCCTATTTTGTGCTTGGAGCATCACAACACACGAGTTTTTTTTTTTTAAAAGGCGAGCGTGCCACCGGTGGGTATCGAACACAAGGTGTGGAGATCAAACCACCACAACCTTAACCATCCGGCCTAGCTACCTTTGGCCCACAACACGGGAGGTGCAGATGTAATCCAACCCCCCCCCCCCCCCCCCTGCCATCCTCATCCTCATCCTCATCTACAAAAATGATGCCAGAAGGACAAGGGCGAGGATAGGCACAAGATTTCTCACATTGCATTTGTCTATCGATACTTGTGTGATCACTGCTATACCTGCTGCAGATTATTACTGGTGATTTTCTCAGTTCAGTCCACTATTCATTCATATTTTCTCTCTATTTCTTAAGCCAACGATGATTGCAACTGTGCAGCCATTAATGCTTTGTTTTTGTTTTTCTGTCTGACCATTGGTAGCATTTAGAAGATTCAGTTAGCATCAGAACAATATTCATTTCCATCATCACAACCCACATCAATTCATTCAGCCCTTCCCCTTATCATATCTCTCGCAACACTCTCATCTCACACCACCAACTTCACCATCACTTCTCTATCCACGCCCATCTCCTTTCGTTCTTGCCTTTGTTTCCCAAATATATACTCCACAACCACCATAACTTCCATTTTTTTTTTGCTGTGAAGAAGGTAGCAGGAAAGAGAGAGGGTGGGTGTTGGACTTGTGCAGTGTAGAAGGTAGAAGGAGAGAGGGGGTTGTTGGACTTGCTCCACATCTCACGTGCTGTGGATGCTCCAAGGCATAAAACAAGCACAACCAGGCTGCTTAAATTTGTTGGAGTAAGGCTTAGATGGCGAGGAAACCAGCGAGGGGAGTGAGGTGGAGGGAGGGGAACCATTCCCTCCCCTTGGGATGCGCGCGTTGAATTTTTTGCACACATCCCGAGAGGAGGGAATGGTTCCCCTCCCTCCACCTCACTCCCCTCGCTGGTTTCGAATTCCCCAATTTGTTGATCAAAGAATACACCAATACACCGCACAATATAATATTTGGTTCAAATGTAAAATGCATTTATACAAATCAGCTCATTGTCAAGCTAGTTTCATGTTGATTGCCATCAGTGTCGAAAGAAGAATATCAATATTTGAAATAGTCAACAGATATGCTTTAGCCCCCCTAGAAAGGAAATATTCCCTGCATTGACATATCAAGGTTGGCATACCAAAGTCATTAACCTTATTGCATTATTTTGTCGACATATTGTACCAGATCAGGTTTTCCTCTCGAGCACTGTGGTAAACTTTGGTCTGTTATATAATAATGGGAGCAACAAGAATTAAAAGCACATAGAAACAGTACTGAACTGTGATGATGTATAAAGAATACAAGCCCTAACTAGTTTTGAGTCACATGTACATGAAGTCTACTAAATATGACTTGGACAAATCAAGATGACCACCATCTTAAAGGTACAAACTCAAATCTTGCACGAAGCTAAAGATAATCAAACTTTCTTTATAACTAAATCATCACGTTCTTTCGCCGAAGCAGGGGCTACAAGGATACTGTATGAAATGTGAGACTACTTTAGGCCACGTGATCAAGAAGTTTCGGGAAGGCGGTAAATGGTAATTTCTTGCTGCTTGAAATATCTCCGGTCTTCTTCATCCACAAGCACAAGGTTCAAATAATATTTTACGCTGAATTTGTTGTTAATGTTCCGATATGTTGGTGTAAGTTCGTACGGGCTCAGAAACAGTCTGATTGGAATGGATTCTCCTGTAAAGCAAGAAATAGATAATTTTATAAGAATCAGCCAGTGAACATTCCCGGTGCAAACTTAATTCACACTTCTAAGGTAAAAATAGCGATCAAATGAATTCACCTCTGACTGGAGCACCATCCATCAACTCGAATTTTGCTAGGGTCTCTGTCTCGACGTATGTATTCGGCCCAGATCCGGTTGATTCACGTCGTCTGATCTCAAGCTCCATATTCTTAATCTTGATTCTTACTAAAAGAAAATAGATTTTGCCTATGATTACATCCTTCAGATGATACCTGAGCATTTCAAACTTCAATTAGCAAAGGCAAGGTCTCCGTTTCCAGCTTAACCTGGACAAAAGCTGGATGACTAATTTATGTATTCTTTTATTATCTTCAGTGATGAATATGCCTTACTTGCTTTTGTTATATTCAAACTCAATGTGCAGGCAATCTTCAATTCCAACTTCCATCTGCAGTAATTCATGAACATCAAGATAGAGGGAAACAACAACAACAACAACAATAATAATAATAATAAAAACAATAATAGGCAACAATATAATTAGCCAAGAAAAACCGAATCATCATTGTAAACAAGAAAACCTTCATAACTGTATCCTAACCGCAACCGGGATCCAGATTTACCACTGTTATCAAACCATATTGTTGGTCTCGGTGACTCTTTTATGTTTAGTTGTACTTTGAAGATATTATTAGGAAGAGATAAGCTTGAGTGCTCTAATACTAAAGCCTACAATACTTCCAGATGCAGTTGGGCTTGCAAGAGCACAAGAAGAAAAAATTGAGTCTCGCCACAAAACATCACAACTAGATTTAGATCAAGCACCCATCATAAAATAAAATAAAAAAAGTTGACTCTAATTGAAATGAAGGATCAAGAGGACAAGAGCTTGTGTTACAATTGTGATGACAAGTTCTCTCCAGGCCATAAATGCAAAGTGCAAAATTTATTTCTAATGAAAAATCTACGTGAGACACAAATGCAATTGTTGATGAGGAATATGGGATAACTTGAACCTTGAGGATAAGGTTTTGATTTATGTATCTAATATTGTGAATTTATTATTGTTAATAATTATGTAACTTTCCGCTCATCCGTTGCTTGTTTGATAGGCAGGCTTCTCTATTTCTGCATTTAATTAAAAACCTATTTCCATACCGTCAGGCCTGCCTCATTCAAAATGAAAAAAAGAGGGGCCTATTGATTCAAAGTCACTATCAAAGGGTAATTAGTAAATGGTTTTCTGTACTGGTTATTAGTAGGAATGTAGTTTTGATGTGTGGGAAAGGGGTTTTTTTTTTAAATAATGAAATTAGCGTTGTTTTGCGGATTAAAAACATGTGCAGGGAAGGGGGTTTTATTTAATAAAATCTGCTTTGCTTTGTTTTCCTCTTATAAAAGAAAAGTGTGGGGAAGGTTTTTTTTTAATCAGTGAAAAAAAAATCATTTGAGTAAAAGCTAGCACCTAGTGTGGGAGCCAGACCAAAATTACACCATGTATTACTATTATGCAGAAGAGGTCCCCAATCAAACATGAAATTTTTTTAGGATACCCAAGTATAACCCCATACCCACAAGATCACTTTAATATCTATCCATTTGCTACCTACATCTATGACTTTCAGAAAATTCTATGATTCCTTTCTCTTTAAATGACCCAGGCAAAAGTATGAAGAATTATAAGGAGGTTATGGGAAGTGGAAGTTATAAAGGAGTTACTGTGGTGTTGAAAATAATTGTCTTATCCATTATCAGTTGAGAAGAGCTTATTCAACAATAAATGTTTTAGGAGCTAGTTTCCCTCGAAGTATCAGGAGGTTGAATCCCTCGAAGAAATCATTGATAAAAATCCAATCGCGTTACACTTGGGTTCATATTGGACTATTACATTTGTACCCGTCTCTTAACCAATAATATTATTTCCCCAAAGAGGCAGCTACGAGTGAATGGATACCATCAGAGATCTAAACCCTCTCTTTGTTTCATTTATACACAACCACACTAGGGAATATGAAGATTTTGGTTGATAATCACTTCAGTTAGTTCTGCACCAACATTCCCTGCTCCCAAATATTTTCTATGGGTTGGTTAATGCAATCAAAGGATACAATGCACTTATTGGGGGGATTTTGTGATGGTAGATTGGTTGCTTAAAAGAGCTCTCAAGTATCCATGGTATGTGTGGATTCATTCATTTTTCAATTTTTATTTTTATTTTTTGGTGTGTGGAGGTGGGGGTGGTTTTGTGTGTGTGTGGTGGTGTGGGGGGGAGAGGGATGGGGTTGATTAAAAATGTTTAGCAACTCTGATTTTCTTTCTTTTAAAGGATATTTATTGATGGTATGTAAGTTTGGGAGAAGATAATTAATCAAAACGTTTTTATCACTATTTGCGGACAATAAATAATAATCTCAAAAATTATTTTCAATGGAAAATGGTCCCAAATAGATTCTCAAAGTGACCCTCAGATACACACATACCCTGCTCGTTCCAGGTGGATGAGAAACTAAAATAACGGAGATTGTTCATATGCCCTAATAACAGTGCGCAACACAAGTTTGCAATCATGTAAAATATACTATGTGGGAGTATGCTCCTAACCATCACCAGAATAATAAGAGATAGTTCAGCATAAAATTAATGCTCAGTGTAGCTATTAAGTTGTGATTTCATAAGCAAAATAATTAGTCCGCTGACCTTAATGCTGTTGTTAATTGTGGGAAGTTGAGTGTTGTTGCGAACCTGAGGCACAAAAGAAATATTAATAAAATTGATATCAACATGAATGATATTACTATTGCTAGCCAGCAAACTGTCACAGTTCAATATTTCAAGCAAATATTAAGTAGATGAATACTATAAGATGATTTCCTTATGTTCATAATCTCTCTCTACTCCCTCTTTGAGCATCATCCAGTAGGTTTCCTAGTTTTATGCAGGGGTGAAGTGTAGGGACTCTAAATTCTCAATGAGATTCTACAAAAAGCGTAGGGCATTTTCTGAAAGAAGATTTTATGGATGAAGTCAAAGAATTCCAACAATCATCTTTCCCTGATTAGCAAATCAAGGACATCTTCATCGAGCTCATCCTTCTGAAGAAATATGTTATGACGTTGAAAGAACTATATGCCCATTAGTCCAACTTTGTGGGGTGAATAAAATGTTTACCAAAGAATTATCATGAAGGTTTAGAAATGGAAACAAATTTTCAAGGGGCTTTTTTGTTGAAGAATGGCATTGGATGGTTTCTAATAGCAATTGGGTTCATTGACTCAAAGAAGAGGGATGAGAAGTCAGGGTTGGTGTGAGATTGATTTTGAGAAAGCAGTCATGATAGTTGGGTATTCTTGTTCCGGTGCCTTGGAATGATGGAGTCTGAGGGAAGATGTTATGTAAATTCTAGCGGAAGCAACACAATAAATTCACAACATCTAAAGATTCTTTCCTCATCCTCTTGAGCTCTCTTCATTCTTACACTTCTCAACCTTTAAAGCAACTTATCATAAACATGACACAGAGATCTTCTACATACTAATGGTATTGCAAAAAAATACAAATAACTTGATTCTTGGTAAAAATAACTTCAATAGTAAAATTTAGCACAAGCACATGAGTGCTCAACTAAGGGAGCATGTCTATCGTGAGCTGATTCACATCAAGATGGGTCAGGTGGATCGAAGTATATCGATATCATCCACTTCCCAGTGATGATTAATGGTACTCCAAAAGGTATCTTTAAAATTCATAAAGGCATCCAGTGAGGGGATCGTCTATCTCCATTTATTTCACTGCGGTGTTGAAGGTGTTGAGCAGGTTAACTAAAGAATATGAGGGTGTTCATATGGTTATTCATCTTAAATTGTCGATGACAATCTTCTCAAAAAACAGGGCTCAAGTAAAGAATTTGAAACACACTTCCTGGATTTTCTTTCTTGTTGAAAATCAATTTATCTATAAGCATACACATGGGATTTGTGAAGAGGCAATGATCGATGTAGCTGCTAGCATTTTGCAACTTGAAGTGGGTTCTACCCTTTAACTTCATCTAGGTCATCCCCGCACAAAGAATTAGAGATCAGAACTGAAACCCACCACAATATGAACCCTGCATTGCTTGTATGGCACCAAATATACCTGATACTCCGGTAGTAAAGGAAGACACTGCTATTAGCTTCTAGTTTTCTTCCAAAATTAATGCTAGATTCCCAAATCAATAGAACTATAGCAGAATATAATGCAGCTATTTCAATAAATCCCTCAACACAAATGTTAGAAGGAGAAATAGACATACCATGAAATCCTGGTACTCCACAATGTTGCTTACATAGTTACGGCTGATTGTTACTTTCAGAACGTACCTGAAAGTAAACGGTTAATGTGCACTGAGGTTCATTAGTAAAACAGGATATAAAGCCCTACCTTAGGCTAAAGGGTTTAAAACATAAATATTCAAACAAGGTAGTACTGTATGAAGGGCACTACCTTCAAGGGGCATTTCATATGTTTTTCTTTTATGCTGTGACAAGCAAAGCTATATTAACGGGTTTTTTTTCTTTAACATATTGTTGATGACATAATGTACGCTATTTTGACAGCAAGAAATGTTCACCTTTATTAAGAGGAACTGTCAACCTGCAGTTGAGCTATTGTAAATTAGCATTTTAGAAGCTCTTACCGAGAATTGGTTTGTGTTCAGATACAGATAAGCATCAACTCAAGTGAGTTCGAAGTACCATCGCAGTGCAATATTGTATTGCCTTATCAGGTAACATCACAGTTGGACATTCTAGGTGCAAGAGATTACAATTCTGTAACAGAAGATGAGCATGTGGAACTGTTGACAATTTTAAAAGTTGTGAAATGAAATTCTCAAACAAAGTACTCAAAATTTATTCAAATATAGAACATATTCTTTGAGAAAAACTGGTCTAGAAAGGCCTCTGAGAATATTTAAGCCCAAATTGAAGTGATTATTGAAAAGCCTAATCAGCCAGCTGGGAGGAGAAAGTGTTCACTCCTAGAAATAGCCCTCTCCATGGCATTTTGTTCTGAAATATTGAGTCTGAACTGAAATGTACAAGTTACTCATCATTTTCAAGTGTTAATAAAGGATTGGAGTTGTTGGAGACCAAGCGATGATACTCCTCTGATGATGGATAAGGAGCCATAAATATCATATTATGATAATAATAATGTGAAATTCCTTCAACTATAACAAATATGTTCACTAATTACAATATTTTATTCTGATATTTAATCTTCCTGCCAAACAGACAAATAGTATGAAACTTATATTTATAATATGGATCCCACAGTAAAAGCGTTCAACTTCACCTGAATACTAACTATATCCGGACGAAAAGTTTCAAGGAATGAAACTAGCGGCAAATTTAAACCTTTTAAACTAATAACATTAAAAGGATTTAACTGGTCTAAGATGTGTAGAAAATGAGAATACTCTCAACCTTTTATGTGACATTTTTTTTTTAAATCAGCACAAAAAAAACAAAATCGTTTGAAACTAGATTTGCAGCATTTGTCATATTAATTAACAGAAAGAGTATGCAATGATCCAGATTCTGAAACTAGCTTATGAAAAGAAGAAAAGGAAAAGGAAAACTTTGCATCATGCCTGGCAAGTGAAAGAATAACCCGCACCGAAATGGAGACGTAGGCACCCTACCTAAGCCGTACATTCACTCCAGTGTATGATTCATATGGCATTTCAACAGTAGAAAATTCAAATGGATATGTTTTCCTCTCATAAATTTCACCAGGCACCTCCAGTTCACGTACTGCAATTGAACATAATAGCATGTTAAGCAGTCTTGAATAACTGAGTTTCAACTTTTATTGTGGTCAATAAATGATTCCCGCTCCCGTATTACAAGAATAAGATAACAAACAAACTCAATGATGATAGCAGTAGTATGTTAAGAGACTGGAACAAATAACTGTATCATGGAAAAATATAAATTTTGAATCATTACTAAGTAGCCATTGCTGCGCTGCACTCACCAAGGGAGGTAAAGTCATAAAAGTTGCCTCTGTCAAAGTACATCTCTGCAAAGTGAAACAAAATCTCCATGTAAGTTACATATATCCTAATTGATGGCGGTAAAGGACTGAACAGAATCAGGGTAGAGAGGGGGAATAAAAGAATATCGGATTTACAATTCAAAAAATATATTAAAGAAAGGAAACAATGAGATCGGGAGTTGTGTAAAAATCCATCTTGAGCCCAACACAAGAAAACAGAACGAAAGAAGCACATAATGTACACCAAAACAATGTAAGGAAAGAAATGAGGAAAGTAAGTATACAACATCTTCAAGCCTAACACACTGCTCATGCAGAGCAACCAGAAAACAACGCTAACGAAAGAAACAGTGAGTTAAGAGTTTTCAGCTTCAGAGTTGAATTTCAACTTAAAACAATAGAAGTAACTGGTGAACTTGGATTCAGCTAAAGTCCTACACCAAAATTGTGTGACATGAGGCGCTTTAATGCATTTGATTCATCGAGAAAAGCCAGGAATATAGAATTTCCTTACAAAGAAGGATGCAATTTGTTAAATGCCAAAAGAGACCATACAAATCCGCACATGATCCTCTGCAAAGATTTTCCAAAGTAGTAGATAAAGATAGCTACAGTCTTACCCCAATACAAAGCATACCCCTAAAAACCCTGTGCTACAGGCCACCTTCTTGTTCTTACAATTTGTGGAGAGACGTCACGTCATCCTCGATAGCAATGATACTTTATCTGGTCATCACATATGCCTCAAGATGATGACAACCATGTTAAAGCGTCATCAACTCCAAAAAATTTAAGGTGTTAGATAAGGCAAACGTAACATATATCAAGTGGTTGGGGTCCATAATGTAGTTGATGTTAGTTTCAATACTCCCCTCAGCACAAGACTTGGAAATACTAGAAAAGGTACCACCGGATTACAATCGAGCCAATGATTGGCTTGAGGCGTTCGCCAAAATACCATGTTAAAAATCAACCTCTACTGTAAAAGCTTAAGCCCTTAGAGAAGGAAAATTCATTATATCAAATGGTAAGCGCCTAATGAGAGTGAACTTTAGTAACTATTTCTTTAAGGTAAAATTCATTCATAGTTAAGACGTTGTATTACAACACCGTAACCTTAATAAAGGTTAGCAAGAAAATTCTCAAAGAAAATCGCTCTAAACGATGGAAGGTGAGACCCAATGCCCTAAGACCTCCATGACTACCCAAGTGCCCTAAGACCTACATGACTACCCAGACAATCTCCAATGTCTTATCAATGAAAGTATAATTATTCCGTTATTTCCACATTATCCAGGACATCGCAAAAGGAATTAGCTTCCCATAACACATTTTTTTGAGAAAAATGATTTTAAGTATTCCAACTTCTTAGCAAAATCTCTATGGACCTATGCAAATAAATCGGAAAGCGGTCGCAACGTGGTCCAGGATCGAATTACGATTAACTTGGATTAATCGAATTTAATCGGTCAATTTTTTCAAAGCATATATTTTTAAAATTTAATCATAGTCATAGATTACAAAAATAAATAATTAATCAAAATGATGTAAATTTGTTATTATATAACTTTACTAATTAATCATAGTCATCTATTACTTTACTAATTAATCAAATGAATTTAATTTTGCAGTCTACAATACTTATATCACTACAAACAACCTAACTTTCCAACATCCAAAAATATCAAAACAATTGAACTGCCTCACTAGGGTTTCTTTCCTTGTTTACATTCTTCATACCCAACCTATATAGTTTTGGAAACAATAGGTTTTATTATATGATCAGAAGAAGACTCATTTACCATACTTGCATCAAACCACAGAGACAATGACCGGCTAGGCACCTTACCCTAGTCAATAACCCCATTTTCGAAATCCCAAATTACCTATGAACTTTTAATCACAAATTCCAATCCCATTAGTCTTGACTGGTCATTGACCCTCAGAAACCCTAAATCAAGAAAAGTTCATTGGCCTTGAAAAAAGACTATTTTCGGTGAGTGAGTAAAAGGTACCACCCTCAAGAGAAGATAAGAAGCAAGTGAAGGCTTACAGATGGCAAGTGAGTTGCATAGAATGACAAAAGCCTACTCCAACAGAAGTGCAAAGCGAGATCCATTTTTTCTCTTCTGTTATGCTCTCTAGGGTTTTTCTTTCTCTTCCAAAAATGACAAATACACAGAAAGATGAGACTTCAGTGTCAGCAACAAGTTAAATCCAATTTGTTCCGACAACAATCAACTGTTTCACCAAAATCCATATCGCTACAAACAACCTCAATCAACAAGCTCCCCTAGTCTTTATGAATTCTACACAAAAGGAAGGAGAAGGAGGCCAAGTGGGATGAGGACTGGGAGGAGAGGAAAGAGAGAAATTAGGGTTGAAGTGGTACATACCATTTTGGTTTTGTTTGAAGGAAGGGAGGAAAATAGAGACAAAGTGAGACAAAGTTCGTTATCTCCGTCCAAAGATCTTCACTTTCTCTCTTCTTCTTGCTTTTCTTCTTCTTTGTAGGATCTAGGTTGGGGGAGCTACGACCCGCGAATGAAATAAGAATCGTGAGTTTAGGTTTTTTTTTATACATAGCGATAAATCGGTGAGTCAGCTAGGCCGATTAATCAGTAACCGCTAAATCTCAACAGATTTCACCCAATTCGATTCGGTCAAACCCAAAATTGTGATCAGTCATCAATTAATTGGCAATTTTTTGCTGCATTAAAAACTTAGCTATGGACCCAGGCATTGCCTAGCTCACACTGAAGAATCATAAGAAATGTATCACTCTTTAGTGGAGAAGAAGACAAATTGAACTTCAAGATCTAGTTCACAAAAGCTACACCATAACTCAACATCCATACCGTACACTCTACCTTGGATGGGCTTATTTAAGTTGACATCCACATGAAAAATGAAATTCTTAAATGTCTTAAAAACTGATCGAGGCATACATATCAAGGTGCACCTCGATACAAATCAATTGTAAAACGCCTTGAGTCGATTAGGTGACTCGTACAAGTTGACTTTAAGAATGACTTCAAATTTATTTCGATCAAGATCTAATGATTTCCACTATTGTCACACTTCTTTTCTCATTCAATACAATATACATTTCTTTCTAAGTAAAAAGGGGCATTTGGCTTGGAGTTCCTCAAATTCCTAATTCATACCACTAGGACGCCCTTTGATAATTTCATGTTTCAAGTAGCAAAGTAAAAAAAACAAAAAAATTATTCGTTTGAGCGCCATCTGAACTTAAAATTTAGGAATTAAAACAAAAAACATGTCAAAGTTTCAGGTCGTTCCGACACCATATATGGTGATACGTGTTTAGGCACACACAATTAAACATCTTGACTATGCAGTTAAAGCGGATAACAGACCCATAACGATCCATGAGCATTATAAGTTGTAACAGGATATAACGGACTATTTTTTTAAATATATTTTTTTATACCCCACCAAGTATTAATGTATTATAGAGCAAAAAAATTAAATCATGTAAAAGATGTGTTAAAGTTTTTTTTTGAAAGATTGCATGAATGATAATGTAGTATATATTATATCAACTTATAGAGCGGTGAATATATGTAATAAAGAGGTCTATACTATTCCATTGAACTGTGAAAACATAGCTAGGGTTGCAGCTTTAAACATGCAATGCAAAAAATACATCCCTACAGCCATCAACTTTTTATAGCAACAAGAGCAGTAGCCCACTTGATTAATAGGTAGCCATCAACTTTTTAATTCACAAAGAGTAGTAACAGCTGGTTATGTTTATGTAGAACTCAATTTCTCATTCGTCTCCCAATTTTCAGTAGGAAGGGTAGTACCAATAGCTCCTTTTCTTCTTTTTCTTCAACAATCGATCGCATATACATATTGTAAGAAGTAACAGTTCATCAATCCCTTCTCTTCGTCTCTTCTTCTTCCCTTTTCTTCAACGAACGATCGCAACAGAACAGTAGATCACAACTCAACAGTCAATCAACGATCAACTCCCCTTTCTTCTTCTTCTCTGTTCTTCAACAAATTATTGCACTAGACACAACAAAATTGCAACAATCAGTTTGATCGATTAATCAATCGATGCGATTTCTTCTTCTTTTTTTGGCAGTATTAGATCTGCTTTTTTGTTCTTATATAATAAGATTCGTTACATTATAACGAGTTTTAAAGGACTGTTATGTTGATAACGGCTGTTATTTGGACTTTATAATGAAAGCGTTATACCAAAACGAGAAGTGTGTTTTGTAACATTCCATGTCCATTGTGTGATATAATGTCGTTATATAGCCATTTTAACTGCACAACATCATGATAAACTGTCTTTGTAGGTGTTTAAGGACAACTCCTTTGGGTGGTCTTGGACAATGGACGCTGGCCTACCACTGACAGGCCTGTGTCACGCTCATGGTAGGCCCTCACTCACTTCGTGATTATGACAGAGAAATCCACCTTTTCATGATTGAACACATATCTCAAGGCGTGCATACAGAAAAAGGTTAAAACTTTATCATGTTTCTGATGTGAATATTTAATTTTTTTTTCAAAATTTTAGCTCAAAGGAAATAGTAGAAGGCTATAAAACATGTTCAAGACGAGTGTAGGGACTTGAACTGCAATAGTAGATAGTAGAATGTCGTGCACAGTGCATGTTAGTGCAAATGAAGGACTTCACTAACATGAAGGACTTGAGGTCTCATTCTCTTAAAAAACTTCTAAGGGCTACTAACCTTCCCCAAATAAAATTTTGTTGCACTGTTATAGGAAGCTACATGGTGGCTAATTTTGGTTGGCAAATTATAATCCATTGGGATTTTCATTGTATAAGTGTTCTATTAATCGACAAGATTGATACGCAAACTGTTCGGAGACAAAACGAGGAAATAATAATAAAAGAAGAAACACAATGTTTTTTTCCAATCCTTCCACTAAATTATTAGAACAACGATTCAAACTCTCTTGAGGCTCCAACTTTTGCTATATTACAAAGATTATAATAATCTCGAGAACAAACTATCGAGGTTTCAACATCTCAAAAACAAACTCTCTTGAAGCTCCAACCTTTGTCATCTTACTAACTAGCAAAGATTCAAATACTCACTCGAGAACAAACTTTTCGAGAGGCTTCTTCCTCAAGAACAAATTCTTGAGGTTCTCTCTCAAGGACCAGTCCCTTGAGAGCTCCACTGAACAAACTATGGATCTGCATATCTCTAGCTTGGATTCTTAGATTTCTTGTGTTTCCTGAAGATGCCTCCAACCTACATACAAAGACATTATATATAGGCTAAACAACTCCAAACCAAACAAGGAAAGCATGCTCCTAATAGGAACATTTTTCCATATTATTTTCCTTGTCTCCCAATGGGCTTTGATGATGATGATTTTCCTCGTCTCCCAAGGAGAACTTTCTTGTTTTAATCAAATAAGAAAAACCTACTTCTAAAAGGAAAGTATATCCATATTACTTTCTATGCAAAGAGAATTTCTTGTTTCAACCAAATAAGGAAACCTACTCCTAATAGAAACATGTTTCCATATCATTTTCCTTCTCCCACAAGGACTTTTTTCCTTTTTTTAATTTCAAATTGATTTAGGAAACTTCCCTAGTCTTAATTGACCAAGGAACATAATTCAAATATAAAACTTTCCTTTTCCTAATTGGTCAAAGAAATTTTTGTAAACAAGGAAACTTTCCTTGTCTTAATTAATTAAGGAAACATTATCCAAATAGGAAGTTCCTTAATTAACCACTAAGCTTCCAAAGAAAGGTACTAATGTATCAAAGATGGATTGTTTGATAGGGTTGCTAGACATTCTTGACAAGATTGTCATTACCGAAGATAAGGATGAGTGGATCTAGCACAATAAGATTTCAATAGCAAGATCGTCGCCTTACCCTATATGCACCCCCATATCACTCCTTAGCCCCTCATCCCGTCAAGGATTTATACTGGTGAAAGCAAACTCCATCGCGCCAGAACTTGTTCCTTTGGGTTCTTGCACATGGAAAAAGTCCTCACTTTGGATAAAATATGGCCAAAAGATCCCCTATCATAATGAACCGGTGTGCCTTCACTGAAGCTGATCCTGAATGAATTCTGCATCTTTACCTGCATTGCACCTTTCCCAGACAAATATGATTGCAATTAAAACTAACTAGCCGTTCATGCCCGATGCCAGGGATGATGAGATTATGCATTAGTTTCAAAAGTGGAATAGTAGATAACTTGAGTCGCCTCAGAAATGGTTATGGGACGGACATATTGCTTCTCATCATTCTTTGGGTCATGTGGAAGGAGAGAAACGACAAGGTATTCAGAAGCAAAAAGCAAGCTTGAACCTCATACCTTATGAACCATGGCCGGCCAAGATCATGTCAATCCGAGAGGGGGGTCACTTGGGGCAGAGATTTCCTTCTTCCACCACTCTGGAATTTCTTCTTGATTGAGATAAGCTTCATTCCTGAAAATTAAATTCCTCGTATGCCTCTTTGTAACTTCATATTCTTTGTTACTCACTGTTTGTCTCAAATGTTGTTTTGAGCTCTTCGCTCATGTTGTGAGAGAGCTTTAATATATATACACCTCTCACACCCAAACATCTTGTCAAAAACTGTCACCTTTACCTATCACTACCTCAACCCCTTGGACAAAAGTCATCCATATAAATACAATTAAGGATTACTCTCTACGTACTATGGTAAAACACCAAACTTGGCTTTAATAACAAATTCCATAGATATTCCCCTTACGTGATAACTCAACATCCACTTGCACAACAATGCCTTATTCATCAACTAAAGAAGTTGAATACCCAAACCACATACCTCCATAGGTGTACAAAACAACTCTCAATTTAAAGCATGAAACCCTTTATATTCCTCCCAACCACACCAAAGAAAATTCCTTTAGCAACGGAACTAGGCATATGGAACAAGGACACGTAATAGATGAGTGTTTTTGCCAATGCACTCCTGAACTAATTTGGCTTGGCTTTCTAGATAGCAAGTTTTTTCCCAATCATATCCACCACTGGATCCCACAAGTTTTTATTTTAGTGTGAATAATGACATTCTGATTAGACGATTCCTCTTTCACCAGAGCGTGTAAGAGGTCAAGATTTCCAACAAGAAGCCTCGAGTATCTACTTCTAATCTTCTATAGCCTTAATATTCATGGCATAAATTTCCTTTCTAATCTATAGCTTATAATTATCTTCCAGAAAAGATAACCAATGAATTGACCCCTCTTCTCCTCAAGTCCACTTAATTTGGAGAGCAATCCTATAAAATCCATGAACTAGTCCAGTGTAGTTCTATCACTCTTTTGATCTGTAACTAAATACATCTTCTCCCAACCAAAAGTATAAGTTAGTAAAAACCAAATCAAACCTAGCTATCTTTGTTCATGAGTAGTTCTCATACTAGATATGAACCATTCATGAAACTTCAACCATAAACTCTGATTCCAGACCTCATTTGGCATGATTATCCTTTTCAGTCATCAAACCCACCATAGTCATCGGACCATGTACTCAGACAAAGTGAGTAATAACTGCAATATGACCGTTTCCAATCTAAAAATCTTGAAAGTAGTAACTTAGACCCTTTAACTGAAATTATCAAGGTTCGTTCTAATTAATCCTGATATATTTGATGCTACTACCTTATATTTCACTTAATTGGAGATTCATAGGCATTGGCTTAAGTCAGAGTGGAAATAAATGGCCCCTAAAGCCCAAGTTCAGATTATTTTTTGTGGAAATAAAAACATTATATCAATTGTAGTAGTTATTTAAGTATAAATCAAACAGTTAGCATGCAAGAAATTAGTATAAATGAAATAGTTGGCAACTATTTTAACCTTTAGAAAAAAAAAAGGCCTGAACAAATAATTGAACAAAGTAGCATACCTATTTGACCAAGGAGCTCAATTTTTACACCATTATGTTCTACCTTTTTCCCATGATATGATTCTATGTTGATCTGAACATGAATTCACACTATAAGTAGATTAAAATTACTTTGAAAAAAGTTACGGAACAACATGCATACATTATTTTTAAAAGCCATGCATGCTAAAAACATGAAATTAATCACGGACTCGTAAACAAGCATGATACCTCCCCTACGATGTTCTCTTGACTTTGGAAAAGTGGAACCATCACCGTTTGACCATTTTCCTTCTTCATCGGAACCTGGGGAAATGTACAAGGCAATATGGTAATCATTATTTATCATCACATTAATCCATATAGCCCTCTGTTCAGGTCTTGATATCACTCTTGTTTGCACTACTATTCTACTTTCCTTTAGATTTCAGTATATCTGACACGGTTAGCAAGAATTTTCTTGTAAACGAGAGGACAGCTATTACTCATCATGTCATTCATTTCTCGTGGAACTTCTTTTTATCAGATAAATAATTGATTGATCCGCAACACAGAGAGAGAGAGAGAGAACTAGGTACCTGCTTGCGAGTTCTTCCATCAGCAAATGTGATTGAAATATTACATGGGGGCTTAAAAGCTCCGACAATATAATTCTGGAAAAGCCTCAAGTCATTATAATAATTCAAATCACCACCGGAAATTGAAAATATATAAGAAAGATAGGTTTAATCAAACTGTCATTAGAATGCCCGTCTCAACACCCAAATGAGTCAAGTAAAGGTGAGACCTTACCATGCTTTTACACTATAGTCTTAACTCGGGTTTTAACTTGCAAAAGAGACCTGCATAAGTAAAAGTAATCAAATCAGAACTTCAAGTCCATGACAAAATTCAAACTAATTGATGCTCAAGCGTATGTTCTAAATCATGAGCTTATTGATTCAATACTAACCCATGAACAAACTAGAAGGTTTAAAGAGTGTTAAATACAAAATTTGAAGGAGAGGACTTGCATAAAACTGCTGAAGTAAGAAAACAAAATGGTTCAATTTTTTTTAATGGTAAATGATGTTTTCTTTCCGTGGATGTTCTGCTCATTCCAAACAGCCAACTGTGACCCCCATTTTTCAGTCTTCTTTCAACTTAAACAGATTATTTACTGGTTAGAGACTGTGATTCATATAGTAAAAACATATACATATATAAGGCATGTTGCCTTTATATTCCCTCATTTTCATATTGATAAATAAGCACCTTATGCAATAGTATCTTTTGATGAATGGTTTTGACAGTCGCACTACACATTGCGTAGACTTCTATTGCTTTGGAAATACATGGGTTCAGTTATAACTCATAATAACTTTTGTATGTCTTACAACTACACACATGCAAAGTATAGGCAAGCGAATTTGGGAAAAAAAACCCATCACACTCCAAATTTCCCAAAAACTGGCCACACAAATTCCCACCTCAAAAAAGAATGACCTCTTGACTCCACTCTTCACTGCATACAATGCAATCAACCTCAATATCCACACCTGTATGTGTTGGTATCAAATATTTTTTTCCTTTTTTTTGGATCCACAAGAAAACTGAGGTCACATTACAAGAAAAGCAAAGACAATGACATTCTAAATAAACTCTCCCAATAAAAAAAAAGCACACATGAAAAGGTCGCTCTTTGATTATATCCAAATATTCCCCCAATATCACACTAGAGCTTTAATTCTACAAATTGTGTCCTCATTTTTCTTAATTCCTTTAAAACCTCTGTTATTTCTCTCATTCCAACCAATGAGTCAAGATGTCACTAAGAACACTCTAATCCAAAGCCATCTACCCATGACCGTGTACACATCTTTCTTCCACTCCATTGGAGAAATTATTCCCAGCCGGAAAAGTGGCATTAGATTCAACTCCAATACTTGAAAAGTGGTAAGTAAAAGGCAGATGATTGATGTATTCTTCTTCCACCTCAAAAAGGCTACACCGATTTTTATAATAAAACCCCCTCTCTGCCTGCAGCCCATCCACAGTCAACATCTTACCATTAACCAAAGTCCATATGAAAAAATTAACTCCAGGAGAGGTTTCCTTGATGCAAAAAATGACATGACCAAATTAACACTACAAGGTTAGAGTTGTACAACTTCAGATGACTGCTTTGAACAGAGAGCAGCCTGATTTGTCATCCTATTTCCAACTACCCTCATTATCATTCAGAACAACCCCTTGTAGAAATCTATCTTGCCCCCAAAAGAAAGAGATATGTGATGGCAAACCAATTATTTCCCCATCCTTATAGCAAGCTCCAATATCACACCATCCAATATAAAGCAAAACCAAAATAGTCTAGGAAAGATTCCCTCAACCAAAATTTGACATTTCACCCCTTCTGAGCGCATATTTAATCCCCTTGGAAGAAATCTAAAGGTGTGTTCAAGATACATTTTCGACAAACTGATGCCATAAGGAAAACATGGGCGTAGGGTAATCCACCCACCCTTCTTCAAAGCCTATCCAAAGAAACAAGGATAAGATAAAAGGTGAAAATATATTTACTAAGAGTCTAAAATCATCCTTAGTTCCTCACACTTTCATTAAAGGTGTAGCTTCTGAGCTAAGTCCTCTAGCTATGACTTCAACCACCAAACTCCAAGTGCTCTTTTGAGATGCATATAGCAGGTAAACAATTGTGTTGTTAACTCCATACTTCACCAGTTCCCACACCTAATCATAGCCCGAACCCTCATGGCCTAATTGAGCTCGATTCAAAAAAGGTGAGAATGCGTTTTAGAGTGCAAAGGTGATTCACCCTATATTTTGAGAAAAAACCTGTCCTTTGGAAACCAACCTAGCCAATGCTTCAATTAATGACAGACATACATGATGAAAGCAGATCTCATTGACCCCTCTCTAAGAACCCTAACAGATAAGTGACATGGAAATAAACCAGGATTTTTTAACATGGAGGTATGACTTGAGGCATTCTAATGGACCGTGACATTAGACTTAGACTTGAGCCTTTTAGATTTTTAGTAAAGAAATATATATAATAGTACTTTGAAAATATGAGTTACACTCATAATTCATATCTATTATAATAATTGTACTTACTCGAACGTGTAAGTTCCACCAATGAGTTTACATTAATTATTGAATTACAAGTCTAATGCATGGACAAACTATAATCACCAAGACTAAACATATATCATGCATAGATTCTAATTTTCAATTATTCCTTAAAAGTATCGACATTCACTTCATCATCATTTCCTTTGAAGAAGATTTTGATCTTCCCATGACAAGAGCAAGTGCAAATATAAAGCCCTTTTGTACGACCAGGGAAAAATGTAACAGTTAATTACCAAAAAACAACATTTTCGTATGTTTCAACTCATGAAACTTACATTTCTGAAGTTAAGTTTTACCCTTGTGTTTTTCACACATTTGCCTCAAAATGTGCCTGTAAAGGAAGCACAAACTCTTCAAAAACTTGTCGTATCTCGTGTCCGAACTTGTCATATTCCGTGTCCGATACATATCTGACACCGACACGCCTCTGACACGCATTGAATACTTAGTCAACGTGTCGGCAGGTCTCAGACTCATGGTCAGTGTGGTCAACATATCGAACACACCCACAACTTTGTCAGGATACAGTCAAGACTCGAAAACTAACTTTGTTTTATTTTTACTTTTAGATGTTTGCAAATAACCACATAAATTAATCGTTGTTAATGCATCTGCTCTTTCAATTGCTATTAAGACAAATAGGTAAAAAGTCACTAAAGCATAGAGGTAATTTATACTTCTTAATCTTTGCTTCTTCTCTCCTCTACTTCTTCTCTACTATACTTTTTCTCTACTTTATTTTCTTGCAACAATGTCATTTTCTTCCAGACACTCTAGGATGACACTTTATTAAATTATTATTTATATTTATATGACTAGTTAAAAAAATAGTATGACGTGTCCTAGTGTTTGGGAAATTGTCGAGTCGGCATGTCGTGTCCGTGTCCATGCATCCTTGGCGCCTGTACACGTACCTTTTATACATTTTTTTAACTTTGAGATAAGCGCATTTTTACCGAACTTCTTCATCTCATATCGAACCTCAAATGAATCTAGTGCAAGAGAATGAAGGATAAAATACTTTTGGATTAGCCATATCCAACCTCAATTATTCAGATAGCTGAGGCCATCACTTCATCAGATCCTAAACCTGGCCCTACTCTGGATGAATAAATATGATAAGTATGGCTCTACTTCCTGCTGAAGTTATCAAACATATCTCCCCCATTTCATTCTTGATACGCTTATCCAAATTTGAAGAATCTAATTCTGTCGTATTCTATTCGTCCCTTGGTTGGGTAATAGCATTGTTTTGTTTTATGAGGGTAGTAGGCCATCTCAATTTTTCTTGTTCTCTTAGTCTTCCTGATAAACGACATTCCCACAAAAAAAAAAAAAATTGTTGCAATCCCCTTAGACATACGCAAAACTAGACCGTCTCATATGTTCGCTGAGGAGAATCAACAACTTATGACAAAAACACCCTTATCAATCCGATGGTCATTTTAAACGTAACTGACATAATGGTTTCAATGCATACCTATCCCAAACCAAGATGGTTCTCATTGCCGCCCTTTCATTTCTTTTTCCATTCCCCTCTTTCTTTGTTCCCCTTTGACAGAAGAAGCCCACTTCAAATACACACATCAAACCACAACTAACCAGTGCTCCCCTGGTTTACACGATATCATCCCCCTCACTCACTGTTCCCTCAATTTGCACAAAATCACCACAACCACTAATCAAGCTCCTCTTTTTCTTCTTTGCCGGACCAATAGAGTTCGTTTCTTGAGATACATGAATGCAAAGTGAGAGATTTACGAATTCACATATATTGGCGGCATTGACAACTATTTCTTTAGTTTGACACAACAAAGCTAAAGCAGCTTAGACAAAAGTTGGGGGAAGAGATTAGAGTAATTTCTGAAGAACGAGACCTTAAGCAAACTTTTCAAGACATGCAGATATAAAGTTTCGATTACAAACAAAGTTATAAATTTCCAAGACCCTAAGCAAAGGAAAAACTTTGAATCAGGAAAAAAAAATGAATGAATGGGGTTTGTGTGAGAGAAAACAGAACCTGTTATTCTG
This sequence comes from Berberis thunbergii, assembly GCA_003290165.1. Classification (NCBI taxonomy): domain Eukaryota; kingdom Viridiplantae; phylum Streptophyta; class Magnoliopsida; order Ranunculales; family Berberidaceae; genus Berberis; species Berberis thunbergii. The sequence continues at coordinate 48,142 of QNQO01007663.1, forward strand.
CTGTCAAGAAATTCAATTGAATCAGCACGAGCTCGCTTTACATTTGAAGATTAAGAAGAAGAAGAGATTGGGGCATATTATGCATGTGATATTTGGTTGACGCCAAAAAGGAAAGAAAGAAAGAAAAAAATTGAATCAGATCCTTGATCCTTTTGTAAATATTTTGGTCGTAATTAGGAGTAGAGAGTTGTTGTTACTATTGGATTGGATTGGATTGGATTGGATGGAGAGACGAGTTAAGTCCGAACTTAACAGAAGAGAGAAATTGAAACGTTAGAAGGAGCCAGAAGCAAGCAGCATAGTGAAAGAAGAGAAGAGGAGGTGATGTGAGAGAGGAGAGGGAGGAGGAAGGTGTTGGTGTTGGTGTCACACTACACCAATGGCGGAAGCAGGAGAGAGGGAGGGGAAAACTTTGGTTTGGGGAAGGTGACTGACCGAGGTTCGGAAATTTCAGAGGTTTGTCCTATTACCACTTTCAGGCTTGCCTTCCGTGTCAACAGAATAACATTATTATTTTATCGGGTTAATTGGTCTTTCCTCGGCAATAAATGATTGGGTTAATTGCTACGTAATCCTCATAATAAATAAAGACTTAGGGGGGTGTATTGTATCTGGATTTTGTGGGCAATTTAATAAATTTCATGGATTCTGAAAATCCAAGTGTATTTAATTTGGATTTTAAAAAGTCCACAAAAGTCTAGGGGTATTCAATCAGGATTTTAAAAAGTCTTTCTGAAATCCACAAAGTCTAGGGGTATTCAATATGGATTTCAGAAAGTCCACAAAAGTTTTAGGGTATTCAAAATATCATTCATGTTTATGGATTTGGAAAATCATGGATTCTCATGGACTTTGTAGTGTTAGGTATAAATAACAAAGTTCAATAGTTTGCCAGCCTCAATATCAAAGATTTCAACGTGAAAAAAAGTCTCTCAAAGTTTTTCCTTGTGCCAGCCGCGAAGAGGTTGGTTCCCATCTTCTTGGTCCATTTTAGCCATGGATATTGTTCAAAGCTCAAGGAAGCTCGCTTTCTTTTTGTAAAGGTTGGACATTCCATTGGTTCCATATGTCTCTGGAAATTTAGAGGGAATTCAAACAAAAGGTGACTAATATATGTGCTTTTTTGAATGCTGTGTTGTTGCTCAAAACTATGAAGATCCAATCTAACTAAAATGCCTTTTCTCCCTGTACAGGTCAAGTTTTTCATAGGACTGTATCCGTTTTTGAGTTTGAACCAAGAATCCTTTACGCAGACAATTATTGGGAAGATTATAGTGTATAGTCCTTTCTTTTTCTTTGAAAAACCTCTCATCCTTCACTTTTCAGTCCAGACCTTTATCATTCACATGCTAGCTTTAGTTGTAGTGTTATATAAGCAATATGTGCTTCCCATTGTTATGATTTATTAACTCTATACTTGCTCCTGTATCTTCCGTTTGCGCATTTTATCTAAATTTCATGAACTTTATAAATTCTCTGCAGTCCATCAATTCTCTAGCTAGATATAGGGTCATGGATATCTAGTGTGTTTGCTTGCCATTAATTGGGGGTAGGGGAGTTAATGTCAAATGTTTCTACTTATTTTGGAAAGTAATTTTACTATGATCATAATATGGATTCCTAGCTAAATGATGTGTATCAAGTCATTCTTACTTTTGGTTATTTTTTAGTGACGTATCCTGCAAGAGGTGATCATCATGGCTATTGTCACATACTTTTGACTGCATTTGATAGTTTCATTCTTTGCTTTGTCTTGGCAATTAGAGCATATGGCTTCTGTAGGGGATTAATTCCCAAGGATTTTTGAGTTTCAGGTCCCGCATTCTATGTTTTGTTATTAGTTCCAGTGCAAAGTTGTTCGGATTACTTCCAAGTTGTGCTTCCAGGTTTCGTGTGAGAAGATTAATCGGGAAGTCGTGGTCCGTTTTTGCAGTGGATGCTCTTTGCAATTGTCTGCTACAGGTCAATATCCTCCTTCTTGTATAGAGACTTGATGCTTTTCAGGTACAAAAATTTATTTACTCGAACATCTGAAAAGGTTGTGGAATTTTATGAACTTGTCCTTGCCTCTACATTTTTATTTAGTAGTCTTACCTTGCCTTACTCTTTCTTTTTTGTCTTGCATTTTGTTATATAATTGAATTACTTTTGAGGTGTCTTTCTTACAATAAGTTTTGTATTAGACGTCCATTGACTCGACGACCAGTGACATTAAATGGATACATATACATTATGGACGTTTATTTCTTATTTTAAAGATGATAATTAACGACCTTTTCTTTTTCTAGTTTTTTTAGCACATGTATCTCTCACTTTTGTTAATTATATGCGGACGTTCTTTTGTTTCATCACTATTTACCAACTTCTTTTTTATCTTGCAAATAATTAGAAATCTGTAAAGGTCGTTCATACAAAGTCCGTGGATTTTCATAAATATCTAGAAAGTCTGTAGCAAAAGTCTATGGATTTAAGAAATCAGTAGAAGTCCGTGGACAATTTAAAGAGTCTGTAGACAATTTAAAGATTCCATGGACTTTTCAAATTATTTATCAATTCCATAAGAATCCATATACAATACACCCCCCTTAATTGAAATGTGCATCAATCATTAATTATTATTATAATTATCACTAAAAATAACAGTCAACGTACATTGACTATATATTTTTAGATTAAATGACCAAAACGCCTTTAATAAATCAAAGACTGAAATTAAATGTTTCGTATCTCGAAAATCTCATCTCAAAGAAAATGATATGACCCATTTAAAATCATAGTTGTATCTCGAGAAAAATCTAATAATTGATTAAAAAAATTTATCTCAAACATTTCATCTCGAAAAAAATCATAGGGTCCAATTGAAATCATAAACAAATCTTGAGAAAAATCATAGGGTTCAAATGAAATCATATGAACATCTCGAGAAAAATCTAACGGTTGTTAAAAAAACTTTCTTCTTCTACCTCTTCCTTCCTTTTCCCCCTTTCTACCTCTTCTGTTTCACAACCTCCTCGCCACCCTTCTCCTCCTTTCTATTTCCTCCATCATCATCCTCCTCCCCCCCCTCATTCCTCCTATGTTTTACAGCCACGCCGCCACCCTTCTCCCTCCTCTTCCTCCTCCCCTTATTTTAAACTTTTCCATTTATTTATCAATCATAGTTGTAATGATACGAATGAATTTGAATTAAAAGAGCAAAAAAGAATTGGAAGGAGTAGAAGAAGGTTTACATGGTGATTAATTGCTACTCCTTATTGAATTAGCACACACTATATATAGCCTTAAAACCATAATGCTTGTACCACTCAAGCTTATTTAACTATATGGTGGAGCTTTCACTAATAGAACAAACAAACAACTGATCCAGTCACCTTGCCCATGGAGAAAATTTCACTGACACAACAACAATCTGATCATGTCACCTTGCCCACTTCATGTTCTAGTGAGTGTGTGCCTGACATGCATTCAAAGGGCACATAACATGTAACATCTTCCAACCTTTCTCATGGGCACCATTTCTTCTCCCCCGTGTGAAGCCCATCCTCAACATCCTTTTTATCCCATTCTTCCCCATTAAAAACTAAAGAATTAACACATAGAATGCAACATATGCAGAATGCATTAATTCACCTCAAATCCAGAGCAACAAAGGGTACCAGCAATAATGGCCAATGCAAAGTTCTTTGATCCATTGATGTCGACATGACCAGACAGCTTGGAACCACCATTGATAACAAGCTATGTTGTCTACAGTTTGGGTTTTAATTCGGGGTTTGGGGGTCTGAAAATGGGGAAATGAAGTAAAGGGGTGTGGTTTTTTTTAGGGGTTGAAAAACAGGGTTTTGATGAATTGAAGACCGAAGATAGTTTGGAAGAGGAAGAAAGGGGAGGAGGAGGAAGGAAGAAAGAGGAAGGAGGAGGGAATATGAGGGTGACGGTGGGGCTGCAAAACAAAGGAGGGAGGATGAGGGGGAGGAGGAGGATGGTGGTAGAGGGGTTGCGAGGAGGAGGAAGAAGGGGAAATTTAGTTTTTTGACAATCGTTAGATTTCCTCGAGATGCGCATATGATTTAATTTGGACACTATGTGTTTTTTTAGATTTGTTTATGAATTCAACTGGATCCTACGATTTTCTTCAAGATGAGATATTTGAGATACAATTTTTTTTATCAACTGTTGAATTTCCTCGAGATACAATTATGATTTAAATGGCCATATGATTTTCTTTGATATGAGATGTTCGAGATACGAAACATTTAATCTCAATCTTTGATTTATTAAGGGCATTTTGGTCATTCAATTTGAAATATACAGTAAATGCACGTTGACTCCTAGTCTTGAAGGTAAGTGCAATAGTGATTAATAATGGGTGCACATCTCAATTAGCTATTGATTGTAGGGGACTTGGCAATTAACCCATAATAAATATGTAACTGGGAAGTGCTCCCATAATCATTCCTTATTACACTATGCCCCTAAGACTACCAGTCAACGTGCATTGACTGTGATGGCACACACGTGGGCTTTTTTAATGACGAAAGTACCCCTCACGTGCATCTCAAACACACTGTGAAGGATGTGACTGACACAATCATCTCAATCATACATCAATTGATTTACACATGTGGGCGGTCAGGAATAAATTTGGTTGATTGTACCATTTTAGAGATGGTGAGTGAGGGGAAAACTCCCTCCATTTTTTAGAGTTTGTTCTCTGTGCTCTCTTGTCTACAACTTTGAACGAAAATGAAAAAGGGGAAGGTGATCAAAGCTACTTAATAGAAACTCTTTCATTCCATGAAGTTTTAGTTAATCATTTGTTATTTCACCATAGATCAAAGCTATTTGAAGTTGAAAAAATCAACAAACCCAAGTTACACAAACTCTAGATCTGAGTTATTTCATTATAGATTTCAATTTAGAGCACCATAATGAAGGTAAGTCAGCAATTTTCATTTCATTTTCAGTTATCTGTGGACATTTGAATAGAGTTGTAGGTCATCTTCAAACCTCTTGCTAGTCTATTCTGTACTAAGGGGCATTCCTGAATTCAAGTTTATTATAGGGGATTAAGTTGCTACCAACTTTCATTATAAGGGAAAAGATTAATAAAAATGTTTGTTTTCCTGACAGATTCCTTGTGAGCACGGTCATTAGTGCAATCATACAAGTGAAGACTGCCCTTATTTGTATTAAGCATGTTCCAAAAAAGGTTGTATGTGATTGTGGACAGCAGGAGATGACACACATTATTTGTGTGCATGGAGTTCCTCTATAAATTAATATTTTTCCCTATATAATGTTTGTTTCAAGACTTATTTGCATTTTATGCAGGTATTGCAGTCCACACCATTCTGTCTAAGCCTATATGGAGGCATACTCAAGGAGTATTGTCAGCATCATAAATATGAGGGAGTGGACTAAAGTAAGTATCACCTTGATTGTTTGTGTGTGTTTTATAATCCCTTGCATGTTTGCATATCTAATAATGATTTTGATGTGGTAGCCAACATACTTGGTGTTGTCACCTCAAGTCAAAAGACTTCTAGGGAGACCAAAGAAAGAGACAAGAAGGGATGATGATGAAAATGTGCAAAAGGAAGCAATGAGTTGTAGAAGATGTGGATTAGAGGGTCACAACGGAAAAATTTGTAAAAACCCTCTTATGGAGCAAACTGATGGTTGTGGATAGACATCCAAGAAATCAAAGGCACCCAAATTCAGAAGGGATAGGAACAAAAACACATGGGTGTCAAGGCTGGTTCTGGAAATGGCCGAGGAAAATGTGAACCTCCAAATGAAAGACCCACAGTTTCTCCACAACAACCTAATACTCAGCCTCAAATGCATAACTCCAGCAATGCACAACATTCAGGCAACAATGTTCCTAACTCAAACTTTTGAACAAAGAGTTAGGCCCCACCAATAAGGCCACCAAAGAATCCACTATTCTAGGCTAGGAGCACATGTAGTCGTAGGGGTAGGGGGAGACAAGGCACTTGAAGCAAGTGACCTATAGGGCCAAGATAACCAAACATGTGATACCAATTTGTTTAGAAAACTATTTTTGTTAGTGTAGGGTTGTTTTTTTGGGTACAAAACTTATTGTTCATGCATGTTATACCATGACTTATTTTTTGTTTATGATAGTCCATAGAGTATTGGTTCATGACTATTTATGGTTCATCACTGTTATGGTTCTCACTTTAAATTTTAGGTGGAATGGAATGGCCTGTAATTGAATTATTATGCTATCTTTGCAACTGATTGGTATGTTAGACTTCAAGCTATTGAATCCAATGTTATGTTTGCAAGTGATTGGTATGTCAGACCTATTGAATTGTTTGCATGCCTCAAATTGAATCCAGTATTATAGTTGCAACACAGGTTGGTCGCTATTCAATGGCTATTGAATGGTCTGTAGTTGGTCAAAGATGTATCGGCTGAGTTGGTAGAGGTGTGGAGAATAAAATCACACGTCACGGGTTTGAACTCGGCCGGCGGCATGGGGCAGGGAGGGTTAAAGGGAAAAAAAAGAATGGTCTGTAATTGATTTTTTTGTGATGTAGTCGAATCTTGCTCTCATTTCTTATTGCTTACCTAGACCTGCACAGGTAGTAACCATGAGCCAAGGACCCACCATGTGGTGACCGATGGCACTCTAATGCTTAAGTTAGATAAGGTTTAGGAGAGACTTAAAACTGTAAACTGGAATTATGTAGCGTACATGTAGTTCATTGACATTATCTCCATTTTATGGTGAAAAAGTCCTTGTTCGGCTACAGGGATTATGTAGCGTACCTTTAGTTCATTGACCTTATCTCCCTTTTATAGTGAACGAGTCCTTGTTCGGCTAGGCCTTTGTTGGCATAGTTTAGGGAAATGGATCTTGCTGTGGAGATCTTTTCCTAATTGAGACTTGTTCATGTGGAATAGTTTCCCTACACGACTCATGTTCCTAGATCTGCGGGAGAGGTTTCTCTTTCTGAGTGTTGTTCATGAAAGGAAGTTTCCTTGCCCGACTTATACTCTAATATATGTTTCTAGTCGGATCCAATGTGTTGCTAGCTTGCCTGTCTTGGGTAAATTTCTCATATACTTGCCTTAGAGGTCTTATGTGTATTGGACTTGACCGTGTGACATGTGTGCTTACTGGCTCATTGCATTTAGGACCCGACTGTCTAAATTCTGCCAATGATGGGCTTACTGCTGTTTGGGCCTCGCTGGATTAAGCGTGCAATCAGGTCTGTTTCATTCTGTTGACGAGATTATCATGACACATGTATAATTTTGATTAGATGATGATTTGATGTATCATTAGCTACTCCCCCCCAAGTTAGTGAGCCATCTTATCAGTCCATTAGGTCATTTCATGAAACAACTATGCAGTCCTGACGATTGAGTTTGAGTAATTTCCTCGAGCGGCGAATCACATTAATTGAGAGTGTGCCAGCTTGAAAGTAGGAAAGGCGGAAGTTCAATTTTCTATATAGATCTTCTGCCTGTGGAATATAGTTTCTTTATTCTTTCAATCTCAGAGATTCTACTTTGTCATGTTGTCTGTTGTGCTTTTGACTTTGCTTAACCTTCGCATTCGAAAGCTCGTACTTTCTCTCATGCGGTCCAGTTCAGCATTTTGATGAATTGTTTTCCGGCCATAAGTTTTTTGAGGAGAGGTTGCTCTCTGAATCTGATCTAGAAGTCCTCCATAAGACATACGAGATTTCTGAAGATCTGGTGCTCTACACTTTCGGCGTTGATCTAACGCCATTGTACCCACCCTCCTGATGGTTTTATCTATATTCACCGAGGTATGCTTCAATCGGGTGTCCATTTTCCTGTCATCAAGGAGATCTGGGAGTTTCTGGCATACCTCGGCATTGCACCCGCTCAACTTGTGCCGAACAGGTATAGGACTTTGATTGCCATTCTGATTAGGGCTAAGGACGCTGGTGTCTGACTGTCTTTGAGAGCGATGCAATTGTTCACTTCTCCTCGAATAAATGAGCATGCTATGTGTGCGCTAACGTCGCCGAACTGCTTTGGCAAACTACCTAATGATTTTAAATCATGGCAGAAATTCTATTTCATGGCTTAGGCGGACTCGACGTATTTTGCGCTTGCTAGTCGTCCCATCGAGCGTGAATTTAGACTACTGAGTAAGTTGACTCCTTCTCTGGTCTTACTTTTGTTAACTGCATATTAGATTGACATGTTGTGATTTTTGTAGGGTTAGGAAACTTATGTCTGACTCATTGTTGGGAGCTTTGACTTCTCATGCTGCAAGCTATTTTCACCAGGCTACATGAGCACTGACTAAGTTCCCACTTTCTAGGTCGTAGGAATCCACGCGCAGCAAACTAGGTTTTGGGCAAACCAAAACCATTGTCATCAGCGACTACCGACTAAGCTTTGGTCAGGGTTCGACGATCACTGTCTGCGTACGAGTAGTGACCCCTGGCATCTTAATCAGGAGTCGATAACGCTGGCTAGACTCCCATTTTCTAGGTCGGAATCCGCTATTCGTGGACTAGGCTACAAACAAACTAGAAGTTATTGTCGTCGGTTGTCACCGACTAAGTTTGGTCGGGTTTGGTCTATATTGCCCATGTTTGGACAATAATCCTTGGCAATCTTCTCGAATCAGGCATCAAATCATTGATTAAGCTGCCATTCTCTAAACCGTTGACACCCATTTAATTTCACGGACTAGGTGTTAGAGTGTTCCAGAAGCTATTGTCATGGGTCGAAAGCAACTGAGCTTTGGTTAGATTCGGCGACAATTATCTATAGTTGGACATTGATCCTTGGCAAGCCATTGCAGTCAGGTATTACAAATACTGACTAAGTTCCCACTTTCTAACCCATCGTCATCCTTTTTTGGCAGACTAGGTGTTAGATCAAACCATAAGCTATTGTAATCAGTCAGAACTGACTAAGATTTGGTCAAAATAAGATTTTGGGCGTGTAAGTATGACTTGGTATCCTGACTTACTTAACTCACATATAGAATTCTGGGCGCGTAAGTCTGACTTGGGTGTCCTGACTTACTTAGCTCGCATGTAAGATTCTAGGCGTGTAAGTTTGACTTGGATGTCCTAACTTAAGATTTTGGGCGTGTATGTCTGACTTGGGTGTCCTGACTTACTTAACTTGCCTGGTGGTTTAATTCCAGCATCAGATCAATTGATCAGACTAATAATAAATTGATCGGCTTTAATGAACACTAGTGGAATAATAGTGGAGTTGATGCCTTCAGTTTAATGATAACACTCTATAGGCACACTCCTTATTCTGTGGGCGCTCATGGCCTTTGTTGTTTGTTCCTTTATGTGTGCTGGGTCGGATTTGGCAAGACATAAACTTGGGCCATTAGTTGAGGGGCCCAATAAGAAAAAAATCTTTATGGATCAGCATGCCAGGGATAAGGCGTATTCTGCGAGACAGTTCAGTATCGATTACTCCCCCCAAGTTAAAAGGGATGTTTGCACTATCATTAATTCAAATGATGTGGACTTGTGCAGTTGAAATTGGAACCGTCTTTTTCCCGATTTTGTTCGACATTTAATGCAGAAGTAACTGCTTGTTGTCGCCTCTTCATGAACCATTTCACCTATATATTGGCTGGTTGTTCTGCGTTCAAGCACTGCAATGAGAATAATAGTGCATGTTAATCAAACACATCTTACTAGAGAGTTTGCTTTGGGGTTTCCAAAGGTTGAAGGAAGGTCTCATTCACTGGAGTCTTTGAATGTCCTGGCATTAGAGTTGATGAGTCTTGATTGGACTTGCTATTATGGGGTGCCGCCTAATCTGGGTGGCCATATGTGATCCCATGAGATTTTGTAATATCTTTTTACGTTGCGAAAAAGAAGTATTGATTGTTCCTTAGGGAATAGGTCTGTCTTCCATCTTCCGCGACTCTCGAGTTCCCATTCGCCACTGCTGTTGGGTGATATATAATACCATCAACTAGTTTGTGGTGTTTGTTCACTCTAGGTATCACACATGACGCCCTAATCGGAATGCGGGTTGGCATGGCAGAGTTTTGATGAATGCGACCTTTTTTCCAGTGACGTTAGCTCAGCTGCATTTCAGACACTTTCATCTTGAGGGCCATCCTCTTTTTGCCTCCTTCTGCTCCAGTTTCCGTCCCTTTCTGCAGGGTAGTCCGGTGGATTGAAGACGTTTGCGTTTCATTTCGAGGCTCATGTTGGCACATTTGAATCATTTCCACAAGGTGATTTGACGGAGCAATGAATTTAGTGCTTTCCTTCATCTTTTGTCTCAAACACTTTACTTTAACCACCTTATCTTCTAGAGGTGGACTAGCTACCCTTGTTTCAGCGGATAAATGCTTGCATCAGACTTAGATTCTTGTAGTGTATAAACTGATGCACTAGTTGGTCGGCAAGCTTTGTAATCACTCTCATTGCAATAAATAAAATCTATTTTATTTCTAGAATGTGTCTTGTATGAACAACTCTTCTAAACTGAAATGAAAAACAAAAAACAAGAAACAAAATCAAAGTAACAAATAATTTAACTCCGAGAGGAGATTGAGATAATTCGGCCCCGAAGGAGACACAAATGGTCCTGAATCGGATTGCGTGGTCTTTCTAGCGAAGTTTTTTTTGTTTAAAGCTAACAAAGGCGGGCAGTTCCTTGCTGATTTACAACTCTTGGAGTTGGTGCATGTTTGCTAAAGTATTGTTACTTAGCTTTTTATTAGTCCGGATTGCATTGCTATCTTTGACTTCTGGATCTCTACATAGCTGTACTTTGTTTATCTTTGCTCCTCTACCCTCATAGGGCGATTCACTTTTTTTTTCTATACTTGATGCCTGACATGGTTGTTCTGTGGGCCCGAGTTGTAACTGGCAACAATTCAACTATTTCAGAGCTGCATAATGGCAATCTCTCGCTGCTGGCTGATCTCCTTTGATAGTCCCTTAGGCAAGGTTGGCCATATATTTTATGCATTGGTGCATGGTGGATACCACTGCTTCCATATGATGAAGCCACGACCTTCCCAGAATGATGTTGTAGGTGAACGGGGCGTTAACTACCATAAACTCTTGGATAAGGTACTTTCGTAGCTGTGGCTCTCCTGCTACTACCATTAGATCGATCTTCCCGATGGGGAAACATTTTTCTCCACTGAATCCGACCATAGGGTGGGTGGTGGGAGATATGTCTTTTTCCTTTAACTACATGTTTTAGAATGCATTGAGAACATGACATTTAGTGATCTTCCAATGTCAACCAAGGCTCTCTTTACCTCCCACTTAGTGATAAGGACGAAGATGACCAAGGCATCATTGTGAGAAAATGTACCCCTGGAGATCTCTCTCCTTGAATGTCAGTGATGGGATCGGGCTATGAACTCGTGCATGCTGCACTCGTTGGTCCTCATACTGGGATGGTGTTCGCATCTCAGCCAGTGTCCTTTTGCGGGACTTATTTGATTGTTCTCTTTCGGGATCGACCCCATGGAGGACGTAAATGATGCTAGGAGCTTGCTTTTCAATCTCCTTGATCATGTCTGCTCTTTACTTTGCTTGGCCCCGCCTCCTATCCAAGCCTAGGAACTCCTTGCATTTGCCTTTCCTGATCCAGTACTTGACTTCTCCTATGAGGTTTCTGCAATCCTCAATATCATGTTTGCCTTCCTTGTGGTAGGCACAGTTTTTGTTGTTGTCATGCCGAGCAGGGTCTCCTTGTTGCTTAGGCAACAACTTCACCTCTTCCCAATCCTTGATGAAATTTAGGATGTCAGACATAATGGTATTGAGAGAGGTTACAGACCTGGACCCAACGTAATTTGAGGCCTTGTCCTGCTTGGGCCTGCCCGAGTCAGTCTTGCAGTTTGTGCACTTCCTCTTGTTATTGTCATTGTTCTATTTCTTCATAATTTTTTTTCTTGTCCTTTGGAACAAAGGGTTTCTTATCTAACTCTACTTTTCTCTTGGTGGCCAACATTTCGTCCAGAGTGATGTATCTCTGGGAGTCTTTGAACAAGTCTGTCATATTGGCTGGGGGGTCCAAGGTAAGGAAGTCATAGAGCTTGCCTCTTTTCAAACCCGAAGTACAAGTCATGATGGCGGTGTCATCACTACAGCCGTCGATGAGGGTCAACTCATCATTAATGCAAACCTCAACGTCTCATTCTTTTTATGCTTTAGGGTCAGCAGATAATGCAAACCTCTCTTGAGCCGCTGGTTGCCCATGTAGCATGTGATGAACGTCATTGCCAACATCCAGAATGAATCGATGGATTTCGGAGGAAGGTTGTGGAACCACGTCAGTGTTGACATCTTCAGGCTTGCAGGGAATGATCAACACATTATTGCATCATACCCTTCCTTGAATGCCATAACGTGCTGGAAGTGGCACAGGTGATCGGACGGGTCTCTTGTTCCATCGTAAAACTCTAACTTTGGTGGGGTGTATTTCGTTGGCAGCGGTTCGTCCATGATATGGTCCATGAATAGAGGGGCCATGAGATTAAACAACACGCCTAGGTTGGTGGCGCCATTGGAGATGGGGTTGTGAGAGACATGCCTGTCAGCTCTGGTCGCTAGGTTTCTATTGGTCGCACCTCCACCTCTTGTCCATTGAGAAGTTGCTGGGGCCACATGGCTATCTCGAACATGCTATCTGGAACTTTCTACAGACTGGGCCTTTCGCTCCTCACGATATCCCTTTACAGGTGGAGGTTCGTTGTTTGAGAGCCTCCATTGTTTCTGCTATTTGTTGCATCTGTGTTGAAAGCAAGTCCACCCTTGGGTTTACAACAACTGCCAACGCCGTGAGAGTCTGAGGAGGTTTCTCCCGTGGTGGTGGTGGAACTGGTGGCGCCTTGTCGATTTGAGTGTTCGAAGGCTCGACAACATCTCCATTGTTGCGGGACGTCATTGTCATCATCTCACTAATTTTCTGGAAAAAGTTGAACTCCAGTTCTTTATGAGGAACTCCATTGTTCCCCACAGACGGTGCCAAATTGATGTAGTTGATTCCTGCTCTCATTCCTTGCTACTTACCTAGACCTGAGCAAACGTGAGCCAAGGACAACCGTGTGGTGGCCGATGGCACTCTGATGCTTAAGTTAAATAAGGCTTAGGAGAACTTACAATTGTAAACTGGGATTATGTATCATACCTCTAGTTCTTCGACCTTATCTCTCTTTTATAGTGAAGTAGTCCTTGTTCGGCTTGGCCTTTAGTGGCGTAGTTTAGAAAAAAAGATCTTGTTGTGGAGATCCTTTCTTAATTAGGAGCTATCCATGTGGGATAGTTTCTCAACACGACTTGTGCTCCTAGATTTGCGGGTTAGGTTTCCCTTTCTGAGTGTTGTCCATGCAAGGAAGTTTTTTTGCCCGACTTATACTCTAATATATGTTTCTTAGTTGGATCCAATGTGTTGTTAGGTGGATCTCTCAGATACTTGCCTTAGATGTCTTATGAGTATTGGGCCTGACCGTGTGACGTGTGGGCTTATTGGCTCATTGCAACTCAGACCTGACTGTTTAGATTCTGCCAATGATGGGCTTAGTGCTATTTGGGCCTCGCTAGATTGAGCGTGCAATCGGGCCTGCTTTGTTCTGTTGACGAGATTATCATCACACGTGTACAGTGTTGATCAGAAGACGGTCTGTTGTATCATAAGTTTGCACTATAGGTTTGTTTGGATATTGAATGATATTATGATATGTTAGAGCTTGATGTATATGTGTTGAGTGTAGCATAAGTACATATCATAATTGTTGATGTATATGTGTTAAAACACAGGTTGGTTTGATGTTGAATGCTATGTTCATTCACTTCATTTTTAGGCTAGATAGAAATGTTTTACATAGATCTTCAAATGTCATATTCATTTAGAAAATTATTGTTACATTTGGAGAGTTATTAATTCTTCTAGCTTCAGTTTATTCACCTTCATCTTCTTCAATACTTGCAGCTGGAGTAATAGGGTTTTGACCACCAGCTATACGTATGTTATCAGGTACCACAACTCCCAACCACTCAAACCATTTAGTGCAAGAATCACAATTGATGTACTTTTGCCCATTTGTATGAGATTGATGGGATCTTTTAATAGTTCTTCCAGATCATGAAAGTATCGGGCATGGAAGATCCACAGATGGACAAACCTTCACCAATGATTTGGACTGTCACATTTAAAACAACCACCCCTTTTGGAGTTCATCAAGCCATAAAACCCTTTGCAACCAGAAATTTGATGGCCAAGAACATCCGATTAGGGTTTTTTTTGGTTTTGGACTTCAAAAGCTTGCAAACTTCATTACAACCCTTCTTGGGAGACATAATATAAATAAGGGCAGTTTTTTCACTTGTATGATTATACTGATGATAATGGTCGCAAGGAATCTGCCAGGAACAACAAACATTTTTATTAATCTTTCCCCCTTATAATAAATATTGGCAGTAACTTAAACCCCTTATAATAAATTTGAATGTGAGAATGCCCCATGTACAAAGCATACCTGTGAGAGGTTGAAGATGATCGGTGATATGTCCAAATCTCGTCCTCCTATGAGTTTGACCTGCAAAACAGATGTCAGACTTCAAAAGACTACCTTTTTGGTAGCCGAAGGCACTCCGATGTTTAAGTTAGCAACTCTGTTTGAACAAGAAAGTAAATCTGGACAAAACTCACTTAAAGTTGCATACCTTTGTCGAATGTTCCCTTTACCTTTTATAATGCTCACGGTTAACTCTCTGTATGACTTAAGCATGTAAGGCGCATTGATAGGAGACGTTTCTCGTAACAGTCTCCTCATTTATGGAAATGCGTCTGTGGAGGCGTGGACTCCCTCTACAACTCTTTTCTTATGCGAGTTCCTCTTCCTTATTAGAGAACACGTGTGGGCATGGATTTGGGCTTTAATTTATGGGGGTATGGATTTGGGCATTAATTATGTCTTCGTTTAATGGGCCTTGTTTGGGCCTTTATGATCGGTTTTGCCTTCTTGAATTTATGAGCTAGCCTAGTAGAAGGGACGCCAGATCCACGTGATGGATGTTTTCTGCCACGTGTATGGTTGTGATGTCAGTCTATTTTGATGTATCATCAGCTACTTCCCCCTTAGTTAGTGGGTATGCTGACGTGGCCACTAACTTCGTGAAGGTTGTTCTTTCGATTCTATCATGGCCTTGTATTTAATGTTGTCAGCAACTTTTAGTGGGTTGGTGTTTCGATATCTTGTTTATCCATTTGTTTTCGCTCACATCTTTTTGGAATTTCGCATGCCATCATATCCCGCACGTCGTCCCATAAGTAGTTTCTTTGTTGTTTGGCTCTATAAAAGGGGGACGTGACAGGTTTGTTTCCATATATACACCATTTTTGAAATTAGAGTTGTTTTTTCTTTCCCTTGTCATTTTTCTTCTTTTCTTGTTCGTTCGCAATGCCTGTTGGTGATTTACTGGACGGTGAACGGCTTGTTATCTGCGAAACTCATTTCTCTCCCAAGAAGGTTTCATAGGTGACGTTGGATAGCGATCGTTCTGACTACTTTTTACCTTCTGACCTTGAGATCATTTTGCCCCAGCAAAGTGATAGTCATTTTTGTTCGAGGAAAGGGTATATTGCGCTTTACCTGCGCATGTTTCAATCCGGTCTTCGAATTCTAAATTCAGAGTTATTCTTGGCATATTTAGATTTTCTAGGCATTCCTCCTACTCAGATGGGTCCTAACGATTGGTGGGTTATGGTTTCCACATATGCAAGAGCCATTCTTTTTGGTGTTCCTATTACTATTAGAACTTTGCACTCGGTGGTTGGTCTGTTGGTGACCAAGAGTATTTGTTTTCTTCGTTCTCCTGCGTATTTTGGTAATTTGAACGATGATATCAGGGGTTGGTCGCGAGACTATAATATGCTTCTATCCATTTTGGCTACTTTGACATGCAAAGTCAACAAATAGTAAGGTCTTTCTGGGTTCCCAACAAGCGGATGGATCTGCAATTGACTCCGAAAGAACAGACGATCAACGAGTTTTTTTTGCAGTTTCCCGAGGTTCCTCTGGACACCTTCCTTTTTGATGTCATGTTAGAACGCAACGGTTTGTATAACACGAATGAGGTTGAGTGGGCTTTACTGATCGAGAGGCAGGATGAAGAGATTGTTGCCAGTGCAGCTTCTGTTGGTGTTGGTAATGCTGGCATTGATGGAAAAGTGAGCTCGGATGTTACAGATCTCAATGCTCCTCTTAGCGTTGGCGTTGCTGGTCCATCTTCTAAGAAGAG
This sequence comes from Berberis thunbergii, assembly GCA_003290165.1. Lineage (NCBI taxonomy): Eukaryota > Viridiplantae > Streptophyta > Magnoliopsida > Ranunculales > Berberidaceae > Berberis > Berberis thunbergii. The sequence goes on from QNQO01007663.1 coordinate 64,416, forward strand.
AAAGGTTTCAATGCTTGTTAGTCTATCGAAGAGGTTGTTAATAAGTTATGACCGTGTTCTAAAGAGAAAACGACTCCTTAATTCTACTCGTCATGTTTTTTCTTATTCGAGTTCTGTTGTTAGGGAGTCTGCAAGGGAGGATCGCTTATCTCTCGAAGAGGTTGACAAGATATGGTTGGCGTTAGAGATGAGTGAAAAAGAGACCATTCGCCTATTGGATGATAATGAAAAGAGGCCCCTTTCTGCATATGGTGGTCCTGACCCTACCAAATTCTATAATGATGATCCTAGATCCATTGATGATAAGATGTTCCAACTGACGGTTGTTCAGTCTAAGGAAATTGGTGGTCGTAGTTGAGTTCTCGAGGTGTGGTCTCTCCGTTCTCCTCCTACTCCTGTTGATAATGCGGTGGAGGTCTTACCTTCTTCTGCCTACTTCGGTTATTCTGTCCCTGTTTGTATTACTACTCATTCTGCTTCTGATGCGATACTACGTAGTGAAAGGGTAAGGATGGTTTTTTCTGCCATTCTGTCTTCTCTCTCAACCATTGGTGGTGGCTCCTCTGTGCTTCCGGATCTCCGTGTCCTTTATTTGTGGATTAGTTGGAAGGAACCTATCCCTGAACGGATTCATGTTAAGTCAGATGGGAAGTTTTGCTGGTTTTTCCTGCTTGAAATGCAAGATGGTGCACGTAGGTTGATCAATGAATGGCACATGTGGTTGGTAGAGAGACCTCCGATGCATGTGTTGGATCCGAGCCTTCATTTTGATAATGGCCTTAGATGGATAATGGATGGGATGAATCATTTCACTCACGCGGGAGTGATGGACTCAGATTACCAAGCTAGCTGTAACCAGAGGGTTTATTTGGAGAAGAAGTTTGTAATGTTGTTGTTGGTGTTTTTCCACGTCCTTTGCCAATCCCTCGTGTTAAGAGCACGATGCGAAGGGGTTTGGTGTTGATATAAGCTTAGTCCGTCCATCAACGATTCGCTGCCAATCTGCCATCTCCATAATGCGAAGCCTATGGAGGTGTCTGATCGACCACATCCTTTGCCAATCCCACGTGTTAAGAGCACTATATCAAGGGGTTTGGTGTTGATTTGTCCCAGTACCGTCACTTGGTCAATCAGACCTTTGAAGATGAAGATGGTGACGTAAACATTTCGGGTTCTTTGGATGATCCAACGGTTGAAGAACCATTGCTCCCATCTCCTCTTGAAGAGAGAGCTCTTGCTAGAGATCTGATTGCCTCTTGTCCGTCAGATGATGCTACCAATGATGTTATAGTTGCCTCCGCTTTATCTCCTACTCCTTTACCTTTTTCTTTTAATGTAATGAATAGTTTTATTAAGGAACAATTTTTTTCCATGGTGTTCTAATTTTTCTTTGTAGTTGTAATTTGTCTTGTTGACTCGTTCATGTTGCTTACACCTTTTTTAGGTCAGCCGTAGATGTTGAAATGAGTTGCACCGTGTATCTCCAGTTTGATTTTTTTGACTGGCCAGGAAGCCTTTACAGTTGCATTCTTGATCATGTCTTAATTTCTTATATGCTCTGACGCATTTGTTTCCACGAAGTGGGTTGACTTTATCCTTTCTCCCTGACGTGTCGGAGTTTATTCGAGCAAGTTGATTTTTTCCTTATTGACCTTATGTTGGTTGTCTCGAAGTTTTTATGAGAAAGCTAGTTTGTTCGTTCAACTTTTACCTTGTTAGTTTAGTGTAATAGTTGACCTGAGGTTCTCCGAATTAAGTTGACTCGTTCGTTCAACTTTCACTTTGTTGGTTTGACGCATTAGTCAACCCAAAATTGCTTTTATTAGGTTGACTCATTTGTCCAACTTTCACTTCGTTGGTTCGACATTCTAGTCGACCTGAAGCTCTTTCACTTCGTTGGTTTGACATTAGTCAACTCAAAATTGCTTTTATTAGGTTGACTTGTTCGTCCAACTATTACTTCGTTGGTTCGATGTTCTAGTTGGCCTAAGACATTTTGAATTAAGTTGACTCATTCATCCAACTTTCACTTCGTTGGTTCGATGTATTAGTCAACTTAAAGTTGTTTTTATTAAGTTGATTCATTCGTCCAACTTTCACTTCGTTTGTTCGACGTCCAAGTCAACCCAACGTTGCTTTTATTAAGTTTGTTGTTTTTATTAAGTTGACTCATTCGTCCAATTTTCACTTCATTGGTTCGATGTTTTAGTCAACCCAAAGTTGTTTTTATTAAGTTGACTTGTTCATCCAACTTTTACTTCGTTGATTCGTTGTTCTAGTCGACCTGAAGCTTTTTGAATTAAGTTGACTCATTCGTCCAACTTTTGCTTTGTTGGTTTGACGTTCTAGTCGACTTGAAGATTTTTGAATTAAGTTGACTCATTCGTCCAACTTTTACTTCGTTGGTTCTACGTTCTAGTTGACCTGAAGCTTTTTGAATTAAGTTGACTAGTTCATCCAACCTTTTACTTCATGGTTGATCATACCAGAAGTTTATTATATATATCTGACTTGTATCTTGATTTCTTTTGGCTTGATATTCCAATTGCTCCATATTATCGAGTCTTGATGACTTTAGTCTGTTGTCCATGCGCAATATGTGGATTCTAAACTTGTAATTTTATTGATATTACTGTCTCAATATTCTCATCAACCCTAGCGGTTGTTCTTGAAAAGTTACGCTAGATTGAAGAGTGGTTTGCTTCGTCCACCTGACCTTTGCTTGGTTGATGTCGATCCCCGTGTTGTTAGAGATTAATGTTTATGTTGTTTTCTCTTGCTTCGCGTATGTCTTCAAGTCTCTGAATTTGCTATTGGTTATGTTTTGACATTCGTTGGATATGTTATTGTGGCTGCTAGACTCGGGGCGCTTTCTGACTTGGTAGTTGAATAATGCTAAATTATCTAATCACGCTCTCATTAGCCCAAAACTGTCCAATCATGCTTACATTAGCACCAACTGCCAAGGTTTAATCATGTTCATTATCATCAATTTCATTATTGGTAATACTGGTTGGGCTTACATTCATCAGTAGGGCTCTTGATTTGTGTTAGTTGACTAAAACAAGCTTCTCCGTGTTCTTTTATTGCGCATTGGTAAAATGGTTAGCCTGGTTTCGTCTGGCATTAGTACTCTTATTTTGATATAGATCAGCTCAAGTGGGAGGTGTTTCCGGTTGTTTCTTTAGTTTGGTTGATATGCAGAGGGCTCTGCCTTTTCTTTTCCTTTGAGATGCTTGTCTAGCATTCCAATGAGTTCGTCGAGTTGTCATCCTTGAACCCATTGCTCAATTTCATCTTTTAGTTTGTAAGAGTCTTCAATATCATGCCCGTGATCCTTGTGGAAGGAACAATACTTGCTTTTGTCTCTTTCTTCTGGGTGTTCTCTCATTCTGAGTGGCCATTTGACGTTTTTCCAATTCTCCATATATTTAAGTATGTTGGCCTGGCTTGTCTTCAGGGTTGTGTATGGTTTGTATGTCTTTTTCATCACACTTGTTATCAGCTCGTGTCTAGGCCATGCTGACTGCAATTTCTCAGATTCTTGCTGGTTGGATTTTGTACTTCCGCCATTTTGATGACTCTTTGATTGAATTTATCCTACCGGGACCCGTCATCTCGTCTTTTTTCCCATTTCTTTGAGTGATTTTTCCTTTCTTGGTCAATTTTTTCCTGGTAGCTTTCATCTCCTCGAGAGAAATGTGCTTTTAGGTTGTTTTTAGCAGGATCACCATGCTTTTTTGGGGGTTCGACATTGAGAGCATAAAAAAGGGGCCTCTTTTTAGCCCGACGGTGAAAGTAGCAGTTATTGTGTCATCGCTGCATCCATTGATCATCGTCAGCTCATTAGTGAAATGAGTGACATATTCCCTTATTATCTCATCGCGCTTTTGTTTGATGTGGAAAAGGTAGTGTGATCCTTTCCTCACCCGCTGACTTCCGATGAATCTTGTTATAAAGGCGGTGGCTAATGCCTGGAAGGAGTCTATTGACCTTAGTGGTAGGCTGTTGAAAAAATTCATTGTTGTGGAGGTAAAATTAGTTGAAAATGTTCTTCACAAGATTGACTCCATAGTCTCTTTCAACGCCATCATGTGGTGGAAATGTCTCAAATGATATGTTGGGTCGGTGGTGCCATCATATACTTCAAACTTTGGTGGAGTAAATTTTTTGGCATGGGAGTTAGAATGAGGACGTCGGAGAATGTCGGCTTGGCTAGTTTGTAAAATATGTTGGGATCCGTGACTCTGATTCTAAATGGGATTTCAATAGGCGTTCTGTCACTCTATGGAGTGGGGAATTTCATTGCTCTCGAGGTTTCCCTGTTGAGGTTCTACTGGAACTTCATCGCTTTCTCGAGTTCGGTTGGTGGAGTTTTACTGGGGCGGTGCTTGGATGGGTTTGGCTGACTGAATGTGTTCTTGAGTGAGTTTTTCTAGCATCTTTGTCACGTGGTTCATCTGAATCATGAGCAAATTTACCCAAAGGTCCATAGTGACATTGCCGGATGTCTGGGTTGCCTGAGCTATTGCATGCGGTTGACCTTGATTGCCGGGTGTAATTGGCTCGATGGTCATTGTTGTGTCTTGTTCGTGAGTTGTTTGCAATACAATGTTGCTAGTAGGAGGGTTATTGTGATCGTCGCTGGGTTGAGGATCTGTAAAGTGTGTCATCTGTTCTGACAGCTTGTTGGCCATCAATCAGATTTTGGTGAATTTTGTCATTGTGGATCTTTTTTTCAGAAAGGAAATTTGTCGTTCCCCATGGACGATGCCAAACTGATGCGACCAAATCTTGTTCTTCTGTGAGTTTGACATGCTAAATAGATGTCAGGCTACCAAAGACCACATTTTTGGTGGTCAAAGGCACTTTGATGCTTAAGTCAGCAACTCTGTTTGATAAAGGAAGTAAATCTGGACAAAACTCAGTTAAAGTTGCATACCTTTGTCAAATGTTCCCTTTACCTTTTATAATGGTTGCAGTTAATTTTTTACGTGACTTAAGCATGTGAGGCACAACAGAAGGAAACGTTTCGTCTAACAGTCTCCTCTTTTATGGAGATGCGTCCGTGGAGGCGTGACTCCCTCCATGAGTCTTTTCTTATGCAACGTTCATATTCCTTATGAGAAAACTCGTACGGACTTGGGTTTGGGCTTTAATTTGTGCGGGTCTGGATTTGGGCTTCAATTACGTCTTCCCTTAATGAGCCCTATTTGGGCCTTTATGGTCGGTTTTGCCTTCTTGAGTTTTACGAGCTAGCTTAGTAGATGGGACGCCAAATCCTCGTGTTGGATGTTTTCTGCCACGTGTATGGCTGTGATGGTGTATTTTGATGTATCATCAATCTGCAACTCTTAATAAAAATGTGAAAATGTAATGAAAAACATTGACTTACCTTCATTATGGTGTTCTAAACTAAAATCTATGATGAAATCACTCGGATCTAGGGTTTGTGTAAGCTTTTTATGTAATGAAACCATAATTTCAAACATGGGTTTACTCAAGCTTTTCAACTCCAAATAGCTTTGATCTACATTGAAATAACATGTGGTTAACTCGAATTTCATGGAATGAAAAAACTTCGGTTAACTAGGGGTTGAAGCCAATGGCTATTTCCTTTCCCCCAACGACTATTTTCTCTCCCCCAACGAGTCCTACCAGCTAATTTAGCTTTGAATCTCATCCCTTAGATCATCAGTTCAATTTGTATAAGCTTCTAATCTCAGCCATCAGATCATTCAAGGGCATTTTTGTCCTTAAAATAAAGCAATTTTGAAATCTGCTTGTGCCCTCACAGTCAATGGACGTTGACTGCTAGTCTTAGGGGCATAGTGCAATACAAAATGACTATAGGGACACTTTCCAATTACCTATTTATTGTAAGAGGAAAAGACCACTTAACCCATATTTTATATGGTGATTGCAATTACCATTTTTTACCATGTCAAAATCTTATTTGATTTTATTGGCCCATGCCTACCCTACAAAGTCAAAATTTGTCAAACTCACCTCTCTTCTTCCCACCATCTCTTTCCACTCTTCATCATCAACAACCAAACTCAACCTCAACCTCATGCCACTTTATCCCAAATTTTCTTACACAACCAAACTAAGACTTTTATGTTTCTCTTCCACTATCTTCTTTTCTCACAACCTCTTTTCGATGGATGAAGAAAACATGACCAAATAGTCGTGTTATTTATTTTCAAGAACCCAAACATATGGTAAAGAGATTCCGAAAAATGTAACTTGAGGTTATGGGCAAATGTTGACAAATAATGGAAGTCCAAGTCCAGAGGTTGTAAAGTTCAATCAATCATATGTGCAGGAGCCCAATTATATATCCATAGACCTTTACACATTAAAAGCCCAAATACACCTAAACTCAATTTTCCACAATTCTACTTTTACACAACCTCCTAATTCTATTTCTTAAATAACTCTCTTCCATGTCAATCCTACTTTCCTTTTCCAACACTAACACCTTACTTCCACCATTTCTTAATCAAACTCCAACTCCATTCAACACCAACCAACAAACTTACCCCCAAATACTATTTATAACCTCCTCATTAAACTTTAACATATCCTATATTCTTATCACCAATATGTAATGTATAGACTCATAAAAAGGCACAATACATTCATAAGAAGATCATGGTCAATAAGGACTCAAGTTACTAAAGATGGAAGACATTAGAAATTTAATATATAGAAACCTTTCTCAGTAATTTTTGTATAAATAAGGGTTTTTTCTCTATTCTCTAGATAAATTGAGTTCCTCAATTAGAAAAGAAATATGATTGTAATTTCAAAGCAAAAAATCTAGAGAAAGTTAAGTTATTTTAGTTTGCTTTAATAAAGATGATTTAGTTTTAATTCTCGATTTTCTGTGTTAGATATGTTAGCTTAATAAGTTGTTCTAGAGGAGAAGATGAAATCTCCATGGCTTATACATAACTAAGGTCCTTGTAGTTTTCTTTTACGATTTTTCTCATGAGAGAACCTTTAAAAGCTTCCAATGATCAACCCTACGAATGAGGAGTTGGATGAATAATTACATATATCTGTGATGTGTCCAAATCTTGTCTTCTGTAAATCCAACCTGCAAAACAAAAGTTAGAGTGCCAAATACCATCTTTTTGGTGGCCAATGACACTCAGATGCTTAAGTTAGTAACTTTGTTGGAGATAGAGATTAATTTGGACAAAACTCAGTTAAAATTGCATACCTTCGTCGAATGTTCACTTTACCTTATTTAGTGGTCATTATTAATTCTTTGCATGACTTAAGCAAGTGAAGCTCAACTAAGGGAGATGTTCTTTATAACAGTCTCATCATTTATGAAGATACGTCCTTAGGGGAGTAACTCCCTCCATGACTCTTTTTCTCTATAACGTTCCTCCTCTTGAAGGGAGAGCTTTATCGGGCCTGGATTTGGGCCTCTAACTATGATTTGTTCTGGCGGGCCCTTTTGGGCTTTAATGACTAGATCCACCCTTTTTGGGCCATGTGAGTCAGCCCGGACTTGAAATACTTGGTCCTCGTGATAGGTGATATTTGCCATGACAATCTTATATGATGTATCATCAGTCTAGGTATGTGTTTTCTTCCCTAAGTGTTTTAGTGTTAATAAGGGCAAAGGGAGGATGTTTTGTGATTTATATCAATACGTAGCGTGTCTACCTTTGTTCAACTTTAAAAATAAAGAAGAAATTATTTAGATTTGAAAATTTGTTTTTTCCTCTTAAATAAACAATTATCTGATTAGAGTAATGTACATATTTGTTTGTCTGAATAATAAATTGGATTGATAAAATACATTGTCTTTGGAAGAAAAGTATTGAAGAAGAAAAATATTTTAGGTTGTATAAATTCATGGTGGTGGATTCTCTTTTCTTGAGAACCCACCCCATTTGATTAGTCCTAAAATTCATTGCTAGTTTTTCTTTTACCACTTTTTCATATTTTTTCTTTACCACTTATTCATAATTCTTTTAAGCTATTTTTCCTTAAGTTAACATATGAAAGTCCTCACCAATGGTTTCTTGATGCTTAAGATTAGTTCAATTTTCCTACTCATCATTATACAAATTTTAATATAAAGTATGGTAGGTTTGCAAGAGTGTTAAAACAACAACGACATCTAAATCACAAGATTTTTGCATTCTTCAAATGGCGAAACATAAACGGCATGTCTTAAAACATATGGTAGGATGAATAATATCCTTATTGCAGCTTTCAGCTAGCAGGGTCCTATGATGATTTATTAAATTTTCATTATTATGAGTCCAACTTTATGTATGTCATACACATGAAGGTTCTTTATTAGTGTAAGTGTATTTATGTTCGTAAAATTCATGTTCATATCTTTTTTCTCAGTAAGTATATGAAAATAACGTTTGATGAAATCAATGCGTCAACAAATATGTTAGTTGGTAACGAAATATTATAATCAACTGATCTCATGCTTTTTTTTAAAAACAATTAATGAGGTAAACAACTTACTTACATCTCTTTTGAATGACCACTACGTGTAATGAGATCTTAAAACTTTCATATTGTTTTTTTAGATGGTTAATTGTAAAGTTGTTGTAGTTGAGTAGACGTACATCTAATTGTATTTTGGTGATATTTAAGTCCGAGAAGGCAAAGGGTGATAAGAATGATTGACTCGTTTTTTGTGTGTGAGTTTTGCGACAACAACAAGAAATCAATGTAGCAAAAGAAGAAAGTTGTGAGATAATCCAACTCGAATAAATGTGGGTGTCCATTTACCTTAAAGGGGTTCTAGTTGGTGATGATCAATGGAGATTAGCAGTCTACACAATCATTGTTTGGAAAAATAATAATGGGACTCTCTTACACAAAGAATTTACTAACTATGAGTGAAAACACTAATAGACATGATAGCCAATGATGTTTGCCTGATGAATATACTTACAATTATAAAGAATATGTTTAAAGATAACATGTCAACAATCCACACAATTTCAAATGCTAGAACACATTTTAAATTAGTTGCAATGGTTGGTCGATTGATTTTGCAACAAATAACGAAATTATCGAAGGATAAAAATTATGTACATTGAGAGGGTAAGAATGAAGAAATCAATGAAGCCACCCAGTTGTTTTGGTCACATTCACAACATTGATTTTGGAAAAGAAATTTCTAGATTTTTAGCTCTAGATTGCACGTAAATCATCAGTAAACTTAAGATGTAATTACTTAAGATTATCGGGGTTACATCGACAAACAAGTCATTCAATATGACGTTTGTGTTTATGTCAGCTGAGCAAAAGGAGAATTACACATGAACAATGTATAGACTAAAATTAGTATTCGATCCTGAATCATTGTTCAAAGTTTTTGTGGACAGATTGAGAGTTGGCTTTGTTCAATGTAATTAGCAAAATGTTGCCTCACAGTTTGAAACTATAATGCACTTTTCACATTTTAAAGAACATCACAGCCAATTGCAATAAATTCTTTGAGCTTAATGAGAATATGATGACATTCCTTAGACATTTGGAGGATGTATTTAGATCTAATATACAAGAAACAATTTTCACAAATTGATTTTTTTTAAAAACGATGAAAAAATTTGCCTCTTGTTATAAAGTACTTTAGTGACACTTGAATACCATATAGATAACATTTTAATAGTAAATGGACTGAAAAAGTTTAGCATTTTACAAATGCAATGACCAACCGAGTTGAAGGAACACATTTGAGTCTAAATAATTAGATTCAGAATGTTGTCTATACCTTCCAGATTATCTTGGATTACATTCATAATATGTTTTTTAAACAGATAAATGATATAATAAAATCTTTTGAGACTTCTTTTAAATGAAGTAAAAAAAAAAAACAAAAAAACCATCACGTTGCAGAACTTAAGGATCTCTGGGTTATATATCCCAAAAAGTGTTGATTTTTTTTTTTTTTGTATTGAGGCGAAAAATGAGCAACACGTTAGGATAAAACCCAATTACTATTGACATTGGTTAATGCACACACATGCCTTGCTATGTCACGTGAGATTGCACACTTTCAAATGGAGGATCTAGCAATTCCACATAAAACACTAGATATACATTGAAAACTTTTATTTTAATGCTTGATCATTGGAACATAATACTTATAAGAGTGACACATGTTTAAAATCCTTTATAGAAATCTAAATGCAAACGCGTAAAATATTGACGCCAAAAGTTAAAAGATTTTTATTTGCACTGAATACGTGGTTGTGTGAACCAATCGAAGTGAAAGGCAGTAAGAGGAGCCTAAACAAATTGTCTTAGAAGTGAACGTCTCCTTTGAAGTTAAATAAAAGAGACATGTCTGTATGGACAGGTTCACGGGCAATTAAAGAGTAAAAAACAAAAAATAATAATAACCATTTTCCCCCCGAAATAAGTCGTGTTTAGAATAGACATAATGATGTACTAATTAAAAATTGATTCGAGATCGATTTAGATGAAGATAATTTCAGTCTTTTATGTAGCGTTCGTTTATTATTTTCTATTAAATCAGACGACAATTGTGGGTTTTGATGTATTTCTAATTTTCTTGGGTTAAATTTATCTAAATTACCTTTTTTTTAAAAGGCAAGCAGGGTTTTTATAGGATCCCAGAACCCACTAAAGATGCCGCAAGCTAGGTTTGAATCTATGACCTAGTGGTACCATCCGGCAAGCTCTAACAGTTGAGCTGTCATGCCATTGGCAAATTACTACATTAAGAAGAAAACATTTAGAGGAGCTAAATGATGGTTACAAATTCTATTTAGAGTATTTAGATGATTTTTTAGTCAACTAGCAAATATAATCATTCCCCAACTACATTGGACTTTGATAATTATGTTGGATGTGTGTTTCATTAGTTTGAAAAGTTACAACATCGTTTTGTCGTACATTTAGAAACAATGTCTTTTGTATTTGTTACTTCGAAACTCTCTATGTCAGTCAACTCCCTATTTGGTCAATTGCTTTCGTTAATAACATCTTTGTAAAGTTAGTCCTAAAGGAAAATGCACATATTTTATCTCTTACTTTGTTTTGGAAGAAATCAATTAAGACACCCGCAAGAATGTAAATTGCCAAAAACATCGTAGAGAGGAATCAAACATTTATAAAATTTGTCAAGATGATGTAGTCTTACGGGATACGTTTGGTGACTCCGTATTCCAACTTTTTTGAACTTATCCAATATATATATATATATATATGAAAATTAATATATTAGTATTATAATATTTATTTTTGAAATAAATAAATATATATATATTAGAATTATATTAGGTATTACAATATACACACCTTAAAAGTATCTCGTCCCGAGATTCAGAAGGTAAGGGAGTCATGTGAATTTTTTTTAAATATATATAATTCGACAAACGAAATAAGATTTAAAAAAAATACATTTTCAAATGAGAAGTTTTTCAAATCTTATACTGATAGAAAATTTTCACATCATGCAAAGCCACATAACAAACATGCATAGACACGAGGCTGCTACATGTGTATATACATAATAATGATTTGGAACACTTTATCTGCAAAATATTTATTAAGGACAGTGAAAAGTATGAGTATTACAATATATACAACTCAAAAGAATCTCGTCCCGAGATTCGGTAGAGGAGGGTAAGTAAGTAATTAATTCTACAATAAGCAAACTACCTTCCGAATGAAACAACACTAGAGTACAAATAGTAAATCAATCCATGATAAATTTTCTGCTAACCGTCCTTAAGAAACAAACCACACATCGCATTGACAAACAAGTAGCTCATGTGTATGCCCACTTCATAAAGATAAACACACAAAAGAAATATTATAAGAAATTTATGTAAGTATAAAAATACGGAGTGCTACAATATATACAACTCAAAAGAAATTTCATCCCGAGGTTCGCTGAAAGGGCTAACTAAAAACTCATCATAACAAACCGCTACACGGAAATGTCATATGATTACTCCCGCAGATGCAAGTAAAAAGAATCTCATCACGAGATTCACGAAGAAAAGGAAACAATACTGAAGGTTCACCCTTGTCACTTTTACATTTTACTCACCCATATCCACACTTCGAGGATCACCTAGACTCTACCCTAGCCTAGGCTAACCAAATCCTCTGATACCAAACTGTCACGCCCCGATTTTCGAGAAGACAAAAAATCCTTATATCCACATATGATTAGGATTATCCGCTTCCCCAAAACTCGGGACGTGAAAATTTAACAACAAAAACATTAAATAAATAAAAATTCTAACCAGGTTAACTCTTTGGAGATTTAGTCCCACAAGTAAACCTCTCATATCGCCGCCTCAATGACTTTCTAACCTATGAAAGGCTAAATGGCTTTGTTCCAATAAGAACATACCCAAGAAGTGTAAACTTACATGGGTCAAGGAGGTAGCTGGTATGAGTAATCTCCATCCTTATAAATAACATAGTTACATGTTTTAACATGAAAATTTCATAAACAATAAATAACTCTCAAAGTCTTGTAGTTTCTCAACAAGACAAACATTTCATACTACTAAGTTTTATCATGCTTAAAATATACATTTATTTACCAACACTTACAAAGTGAATGTCGAGCGTGGTAAGTCTGACCTAAGAAAATTGTTAGTAGACTTACCATCTTGCACTGAATGTTTAGAAGTAAATGAATAAAATTCATAATTTACCGGTCCTCATAAATACAATTTGTTTTCAAATAAAATACAGATCATACTCATAATCACCATTATTTAAATGTCAACAAAATACATTTTACCTTAATGAACACATGTAGTTCTCAGAATGAGCATTTAGTTTCTTCCATTAAGGCAAACATGCACATACACAAAAATCTCGCATCTTTTTCACAATTGCACTACCCTCCTTCGGTCAAACACAGCTCACCCAAGTGTGTCTCCTTTGCCTTCAAAACCACTCGGAGCGTACATTTTCAAGTTGGGTGCCACATCGAGGAACATGTCATCTCACCCGAAGTTCGATCCATGGCAAGCATTTCCTAAATACTACATGTACTAGCGAACTCACATGGAAAGGCGTATCGATATGCAAGCAAGTATGCATACCTAAAATTATATCACACATATACAAGCAAGTTTGTATACAAAAATCATTTTTCATTTTTTTTGGAGTTTTGAAAAAGAGCATAAAAATCAAATAATTCTCAAGACTATTTTACGCTGACACTTTGTCAACCATAAACACATCGATCACAAATATTCACCATTTCTTTTGGGGAAGCAAATAACATTTTCATAATTAAATTTTATACAACACAACATGGATCACACTTATTCATTATAAGGATTAGCATGTCAATTTGCATAACCATAAAATTCAAGTTTACAGTATAATCCCATACTAAACACACATTTCAAGTTATAACGCAAATATGAAAATACGAATTTACAAAATAATATTAATACCCAAGTCATCCAAAAATCTCTTCTTACTATAATATTTACGAATAACAAAAAATACCTAAATTTCTAAAAGAGAAAAAGGAAGAAACTCACTTAACCTCCTCACCTGGTCATAATAACTTTAAACAGAGACACACCATAACAACTAATAATGCATGATGGTTACAAACAAAACATGATTTAGTCTAAACCCTAACCTGAAAACCACCATTACACATCCACTCTCTACCAAACAAACAAACAACCATAATTTAAAACAACCCCATACCACAAAAACAACAAAGCACGTGAATTTGAACAAAAATGGTTCGATGAAGTCACTGTTTAAGCCATAATGCAAGCCAATCCGATTTAACAAACCAAACCCCATCAAAATAAAAAAAATATATACCCATTTCACCCGACCATGATTCCAATTTCCACTTCATCCCAAATATAAATTTTCAAACTTATTTCCATATAAATATTGAAACCATATACATAAATTCATCTAAACAAAAAAATATGAAAAGAAAATGGCGGAAAACTGATATTCACGTAAATAATACATAATATATCCCTTAATTTATATATGTGAGTGTTTCGATTATTATATTTTATTGTAATTATTTCATTTTCATGTCTTTGTAGGAATTTGAGCGTGAATGATGAAATCGCATGAAGGCGACAATTTAAGGAATGATCAATTGGTTGGTTCAAATGGCGGCATAAAGTAATGGGTGATAAGTCGAATACCACATGCCTAAACCTTACCCAAATAAACCAAATTTACCTATTACCTAAGCCCAACTCCAAATGTTAACCTAAAGCCCAAACCCAACCTAACTAGGAGAATAGAAAAAACCCCTATTTAGAGTATTTATCTCTCTCCCTTCTCTTCCGGGATCTCCTCCTTCCATGTTTTTTTCTCCTTCTCTCTTTTTCCAGCCACTACACCATATTCACCCTGCCGGCGAACCTCGCTCGATAGGAGGACTGGCAGCGCGATCATCTCGCCATCACCCTGTTTCGCACAATCGGCAACCATCACCGTTTTCACAGTCACAAAAACAGAACATCAATCCTTGTACCTTACAACACCTTACAAAAACAACACCTTACCACCACGACATCTCTCTATGTTCCTTCGTCTCAACACCACCACCATCACTAGCCAAACAACACCGTCACACAGTTCACATCCCTGATTTCTCCACAGACGCAACATCCCTCTTTCATGGCTCTTCCTTGCAACCTCTTCCAACCACCGTGCCTTTCTCTCTCTCGCTTCACTCGCCTCTCTCTCGTTTCCCTTCACTTTCTCTCTTTTGCAGGTTCAGGAAGGAGAACACAGAGGAGCAATAGGGAGCACAACCGACGGCGACAAGGGACCCCTGCTCATATCCTATTCACATTTCTTTTTTCTTTCTCATCTCGCTCTCTCGTTGTCTCCCTCTCACTTGCAGGTTCAACGGAGCTGGACGAAGAAGAAAAAGCAGAAAAGTAGCAGAAGACGCGTGAGGAAAGGGACGAACTTTTGGTGGGAACCAACGGTTCTAAAGAACAGTTGGTTATTTGCACCCAATCCATTACTCTGTGCTACCGTGTCTTTCCTTTCATTATTTACATCAGTTATTCACATCAAGAATTCCAGTCAGGGCTAACACAGTACACCCATGTGAGGAGAAGATGGAGTTTCACCACGTAGCTGCTTTGACCATCACCACTATGATCTTCTAGATCTCGCGCCGAGGCGAAGATAAAACCACTAGGTTTTCTTGAGTTTGTCGTATTTTAATTTATTGGTTGAACGTTAAACAGAGTTGATTTCTTAATTTCAATAATTTGCTTTCACCGATTATATTCGGGATAATTATCTAGACTAATCGATAGTTAGAGGTTCCCTTTGTTGATATTCGAAGCCTGTTTTAATCAATTAATTTGAATCTGTGATTGTGTGTGCCGTAAGTGCTAAGGGTTTAGAATCAGTTAAAATAAACATGTGATTGTGTATGTCGTAGAAACACATGCAATGCTAGGGGTTTATGCCTTTGCTGAAATCAATTGGTAACTTAGATTAATCTTTAGATTAGTCGTGTTGATTATTGAATACAATAATTTGGATTACACAAATCTCGAAGAACCTGTGGTGGATTCGATGTCTCGGTCCACTATCTTATCATCTTATCAGTTTAATCTTTTAAGTGTTCAATTTCATTCTCTTAATTTTGTAATTTACATTTGTTGTAACCCCAAACTCTAAATTAGTTTAAATAAGTCTTAGAATTCGACTGTCTCGTAAATCCTCGAGGGATCGACCTGTATTTGCCACTGTCTACCAGTTAGACAGCCGTGCACTTGCGGTATTACAAGTAGGGTTTATTAACTTATTAATTTAGGTTAATAAGATCTCCATAAAAAAATCACTAATTTCTACTAAAACTTTTATATGAGTAGATTTCTAACATTCATTCAGTGGCATTGTTATCTGCCTCGAGAGAGATCTAACTGCTGGATGAACTCCAAACCAACGCAAAAATTTGTATATGGATGTTATGAATTGACATATTTAATTTGCAAGTATCCTGACCACTAGAAGATCTGGATACACTAGAAACGCTAAAATTGCGCATAGTTGTCTTTATTACGAGATTCAAATAAAAATCTAGTTTTGAGTTTTCTCTTTTAACCCTACGAAAATACAATAAAAATTTCATATTTCTGTATTAAACTCTAATCTTAATTAATTGATTAATTTAAAAAAATAGAAGAGAATGTAGAAGACTCACCTATGATCGGATTTGGCAGAGAAAATTGGTGAGACCCAAGAGAAGAACAAAGATCCATTGTTTTAATTCTCTATCTTTTTGTTTGTTTGATGAAACCCCCTCTCTCTTGGTTTTTCTTTTCTGATCTTGTACTCCCCATTTCTCTTCTTAATCTCTTATCTATTTGTCTCTCTTTTCTTTCTTAAGCAATGTAAATCAAAGCAAGCCTCTTTCTCCCCCATTAAGTCATGTTTTTGGCCACCACCAACATAAAACCAAACAATTTAATAAAGAAAACCATTAGGATTAGGGTTTTATAAAGTATACGTGCACCCCCTTTTTATTTTACCCAATCACTACCCTAATGCAAATAAAACGACCCAAACTATGTTTAGTCAAACAAAACCCAATTTGGGTTTTCTGGCTCACATACAATATCTAGCCTAGTTCATTAACCACACTTAGACGCACACTTCAATCTATTTAGCAACGGTAAACAAAACAAATATTTTTACCTAATATACTAGAAATTTATTTTTTGAAAGGCAAGCAGGGTTTTTATAGGATCCCAGAACCCACTAAAGATGCTACAAGCTGGGTTTGAATCCATGACCTAGTGGTACCATCCGCCAAGCTCTAACCGTTGAGCTATCATGCCATTGGCAAATATATATATATATATATATATATATATTTATTATAGCTATGACATTCAATGTTAATATATAAGATTATATTATATCACACATAAATAAATAATAACATTTTTTATTTATTTAATTCAGCAGGTATTACATTATACACACTTTAAAAGTATCTCGTCCCGAGATTCAGAAGGTAAGGGAGTAATGTGAATTTTTTTTAAATATATATATAACTCAGCAAATGAAATAAGATTTAAAAAATATATTTTCAGATGAGAAGTTTTTCAAATCTTATACTGATATAAAATTTTTACAACTCCGCCCGTTGCAACGGCCGGTCCCAAGCCCGGATAAAGGAGGAGGGTTGGTGTTAGGCTTGTGATAGCCAACCGTAAAAAACCCATCACATCCCTTTTCATGGATATTGGTTCAAAAGGATTAATGCAGAAGGATAGGGCGTCCCCCGCTATAAGCGACGCGCTGCACCTACGCTCGGGTGTAGTGACAAATGAGCAAGGCGCGCTGCAGCGGCGCCCGGCTGTAGCGTTAAATAGGCAAGGGTTCTCGCACCTTTCTGGACGGGGGCGAGTAAAGAAGCTAGTCCAGGTTAGAGCTAGAGATAGAATGATTAGATTAGCCTCTTGGAACATAGGAACCTTGACGGGAAAGACAATAGAATTAGTGGATGTCATGCGTAGGAGGAAAGTAAACATAGTTTGTCTTCAAGAGACAAAATGGAAAGGGAACAAGGCTAAAGATTTAGGAGGAGGGTTCAAACTCTTCTATTCTGGTAAAGATGGCACTAGGAACGGGGTGGGAATAGTGGTAGATAAAGTTTTTAAGGATGCAGTTGTCGACGTTAGGAGCTTTGGGGATAGAATCATACGTATTAAATTAGCTTTAGAAGTAGTTATTAGTGTGTATGCACCCCAAGTGGGTTTGGACGAGGAGACTAAGAAGGATTTTTGGGACTCTTTAGAGGAGTTAGTTCTTGGAATTCCCTCTTTCGATAGGGTTTTCCTAGGCGGGGATTTGAATGGCCATGTCGGTAAGGATAGAGTTGGGTATGAGAGGGTACATGAAGGTCAAGGCTTTGGGGATCGAAACACTGCGGGGATTTCTATTTTAGATTTTGCTTTAGCTCAGTATTTTGGGATCGTAAATACTTTTTATAAGAAGAGGGAAGATCACTTGGTGACCTTTGCGAGTGGGCATAATAGAAGTCAAATTGATTATTTTCTTGTGAAGAGACACGATTTAGGTAGGTGTAAAATTATAAGGTTATACCAGGAGAGTGTCAGACATCCCAACATAGGTTGCTAGTTCTCGATTTTTGTCTTAAGAGTAGGGGTCATATTGCTATAGAACAGGTTAGACCGAGAATTAAGTAGTGGACCGTACAGGGAGATGTGTGCCAAAGATTTCGAAAGAGGATTTTGGGTGGCCAGTCAGTTTCAGAGGGTGGGGAGAATCTAGAACCAAAGGATAGGACTGGTAGCGCAGATCTTTTTGAACATTTGGCAAACCGAATAAGAAGATGTGCGAAGGAAGAGTTAGGACAGGCCAAAAGAGGAGGTTTCTATGATAAGGAGACATGGTGGTGGAACACGGATGTGCAACAAACCATTGCGGAAAAGAAAAGATGCTTTAAGGCGTGGCAAAAAAATAGGTGCATAGAGTCTTATGAGCTTTATAAGCAGGCTAAGAAGTTGAGTAGTAGAACAGTAGGGAAAGCTAAGAAGAGAGCGTATGATGCTCTTTATAATAGGCTAGGTACGAAGGAAGGGGAGAAGGATATTTTCAAGATAGCGAAGGCTAGAGAACGAAAAACTAGGGACTTGAGTCATGTTAAGTGTGTTAAGCATGAGGATGGAAGAGTCTTAATGCAGGATAAAACTATTTTAGATAGATGGAAGGATTACTTTTGGAACCTACTCAATGGAACACATGTAGGGGAGTTAAACTTGGAGGGGTATGCTTCACAGGAAGAGAGAGATCGCGTGTTCCATCGCAGAGTTAGTGCCACAGAAGTAAGAGAAGCTTTAAAAAGAATGAAGACAGGGAAGGCCGTTGGACCGGATGATATACCAATTGAAGCATGGAAATGTCTGGGAGAAGTTGGGATTCAATGGCTAACTAAGTTCTTTAATAGGATTCTGGAAACTAGAAAAATGCCAGATTCATGGAGGCATAGCATTGTGGTACCAATTTATAAGAACAAAGGGGATATCCAAAATTGCTCGAACTATAGAGGGATAAAGCTTATGAGTCATACGATGAAACTTTGGGAGAGGGTTATAGAACAAAGACTTAGGCGTTTAACCACGATTTCGGAGAATCAATTTGGATTTATGCCAGGTAGGTCTACTACGGAGGTCATCTTCTTGCTTAGGCAAACTGTAGAAAAATATCGAGAGGCACGTATGAGTTTGCATATGGTTTTTATTGATCTGGAGAAAGCATATGATAGCCAGGGAGTTAATTTGGTGGGTGCTTGAAAGGAAGAAAGTGTCTCAATGTTATATCGATATCATTAAGGATATGTATGAAGGGGTTGTAACAAGTGTTCGCTCAGTAGGTGGGATGTCTAGTGAATTTCCAGTGACAGTAAGACTACATCAAGGGTCGGCGCTAAGTCCATATCTCTTTGCTTTGGTCATAGATGAGTTGACGAGACATCTGCAAGAAGATGTACCTTGGTGCATGTTATTTGCAGATGATATTGTCTTGATGGATGAGACTAGTGCAGGTTTAGGTCAGAAATTAGTTAAGTGGCAGGAGGCTTTAGAGAGTAAAGGTTTTAGAATTAGCCGTTCGAAGACGGAGTATCTAGTGTGCAACTTTGGGTGTGAACCAAGAGGGAGAAGTAATGCAATTGAGATCGAAGGTGTTGAGGTCCCAGAGTGTGAGGCTTTTCGATACCCAGGGTCTATAATTCAAAAGAATGGGGCTATTGGAGCAGATGTAGACCACAGGATTAAAGTTGGTTGGTTGAAATGGCGAATGGCGTCAGGAGTATTGTGCGATAGAAGGATGCCTGCAAGGCTAAAAGGGAAATGCTATAAGACCATTGTTCGACCAGCCATGCTATACGGTTCAGAATGTTGGGCTACTACGGGACAACATACACATAGGATGGCAGTAGTAGAAATGTGTATGTTAAGGTGGGTGTGTGGTAAAACTCGTAAGGATAAAATTAGAAATGAAAGAATTAGGAGATACTTAGGTGTAGCGCCCATAGAGGAAAAAATTAGAGAAAGACGTTTAACTTGGTTTGGTCATGTGCAGAGGAGACCAAGCACGACGCCAATTAGAAAATGTTTAGATTGGCAAGTTAATGGAGGGTGTAGACGGAGGGGACGACCGTTGAAAACTTGGATGAAGACGGTGAATGAAGATATCATTAAGCTTGGATTAGGTGAGGAAATGTGGGAAGATCGCATTGCTTGGAGAACCAAAATTCATGTAGCCGACCCCGAAAATCTCGGGAATGGGCTTTGATGATGATGATGATGATGATGATTCAAAGCCACATAACAAACATAAACTGACACGAGGCTGCTACATGTGTATATCAATAATATTGTAATAAGAAGACAAAAATAATGATTTGGAACACTTTATCTACAAATATTTATTAAGGACGGTGAAAAAGTACGAGTATTACAAGAAATAAATAAAATATTATATCCAATAGTAACGAGAATTACAAAAAATAAATATTACATTAGGACTATAATATTTATTACAAATATATATAAAGTACGGGTATTACAAAAAATACAAACCTCAACTCTCTAATTGATAAAATTCAAACTTCTCACTCTTCTTCTCTTGTATCTTAAAAAATTATTTGATGTTATATGTGTAGAAGAAAATATTTGTCCAGAAAAACAATCTTTAGAGGATAACTACACTATAACACATGCAAAAAACCCCATTGAATAATTCAAAATGTTAAAAAAAAAAATTCATCTACACTACACCACATACATAAAACCCCACAATGAATAATTTAAAATCTTAAAATTAATTTCTTGTTTAAGAATTTCTATTTCTCTTCATTGCCATACTTCACAATACTTTTTTGTGTCTTTTCTATTCAAGTCATTACTTTTTATTCTTTTAGAGCAATGAAGATCAACATAACATAAAGGGGGATTGAGATGGAAGAAGATAGAGAAAGGGAAGAAGAGAGGAGTGAAAAAAAAAAATTTGTTGTTAATTTGTGTGGAAAAGAGAAAGAAATTTTGGAAAGAAAGACAATAATTATAGTGGGAGATAGAATCTAAAAAATTTGGGAGAGAAAGATATAAGACATCTCATCAATGTTATCCACCATTAGATTTTATTGGTTTATGAACCAGATCTGTTTATATATATATATTACCACTAAAGTGTGTATTTAACCAATGTATTTTGCCTTAGTACTTAGCTAATCAACAATGATAAATTCAACCAGAAAAAATATTTCAATATACAATACATCAACGCGATTGTATGAGTTGTCAGAGTTACATCACATCCAATCGTATGTGTCTTTGAAACCAAAATAGTTTTATTTAACCAACCAAAAAACATGTTAATTCAATTATGCTAAGTATGTCATATCTCAAACCAACAATACGCCTAGCCTTATCGTATGTAGGTTTTGGTTTCCTCTAACACAAAAGTATATTAAATTAGGGGTGGGCATCCCATCCTGCGATCTCGATCCCGTCCCGATCTTTTTGTGTCCTATTGGGATTGATCAATCCCATCCCGATCCCGTCCCATTTCGATCTAGAGTGGGATGAGATCGGGATGTAGATTTTCAATCCCGTCCCATCCGGAGTCGATTTTTTTTAATATTTAATATGAAATGTGTAATATGAAACTATTTGTTGACATCATTTTTATTTGTTGTTTTATTTATTGAAATGATTATTTTATTCTCACAAGCTTCCATACGACTCACCTAGATAATGAATCTTACTCAAACCCTCCTTTTTTTTTTCTTCCTTCTAACTCTTGACAACAACAATGTGTGCTCCTCATAGTTTTTAAATGAAAAAACCATTGATCATTTTCGTTAGCAATATACAAAAAATGGCTATCTTCAATAGTGGTTCTAAAAAAAAAGGAGTAAAAGTTAATGAAATGGGGAAACAATAATCAACGGCTTAAAGTTATGTAGTTGTTCTTAGAGTTGTGTGTTTGGTAAATCCAAAATTTTCAATCTTATATGTTAAATTTTCAATCCAAAATTTAGTACATGCTCATCCCTTCCCGAACCCGTTTGGGATGGGACGAGGTTAGGATGAGGTCTATCTCGTCTCGATCCCGAACAAACGGGATGGGATAGGGATGGGATAGGGATGAGGTCCATCCCATACCATCCATCTCGTGACCACCCCTATGTTAAATAACAAATACGGTTGTGTGACAAGTACCTCAAAATAACTATATGATCAACCTTACTGTATGTGCGTCTCCGTAAAAAATAACCAAAAAGGTTCCATCTTGACAGTATAAAAGTATGCCTAGACAAAATGTGTCTTAGTCCATTCTAGTTATTCAAAATCCTATAAATAAAATTTTATTCGATAATTGAAAAAATATGCAAATTAAAACCACACATAAGTTTCATATATTCTCATTGATAAACTAACTCTTAGCAATAAATATTAGTAGCGACATTGGTTAGTTTTTGAAACAAAATTAATTATAAACAAAAAAGTATGAAATCTGTCATAGGCTTAAACTAAATCTCAATCAGAATATAAAAAATCTTTCATAGTATATTTTCGAGTTTTTTCATATTGACGTTTTTGTGCAAAATGTCTTCACATGTTCAGGCTTTTTTGTCATTTGTTGATCCTTAATTTGGCATAGGATTAATATATACACCTAAACTTATCTAGCTTGCTTTAACTTGGAACTCTTTTCTTGGACAATATATATTGGTTGATTCCGATAACTAGGACCATGCTTTTGGTTCTTATATAATACTTTAGTCTCCAAATTTTTAGGTGTTCATTGTATTCAAATCAATAGATCAATACCCTTTATTACTTTTTTTTAAATAATATTTGGCCTACTCCGAGCTTTTCCCTTTTGATATTGCCCCACGCAACATAAATTTTTGTCTATTCCAATACTCTAAAAAATGCAAATCATAGTGGTGAAATAATTGAGTTACAATGTATTAAATAACAACATAACAAGTTAGGTTCCTAACCATTAGCAAATAACAAGTTTAAGAGACAATTCAGTTGTATGATTTGGTATTTGCTTCTTATGATACAACGGATTCTGCACATACATGTGACTCATCTTATGGCAATTTTATGGTGCAATAACTTTATCACCTTGTTGTTTAACACCTAACAAACATTTCTTTCAGTTCTTAAAAGATCAACTATAACCATCATATTTGACTCCATGTCCCATGACTTTTTTTCCATTTTATCTTGCACGTGTGTAATTGGACTGTGTGAGATAGCTTGTACATAACGATATTGTCTTAACATCCCATCTGAGAGATATCAATCAATTACATCATACATATGATGCAATCATCGATCAATTACATCATACATATGATGCAACCATCACAGAACACAATACTTCAAGATGAGTGTGGAAATGTGATTGAGGGACAATGTCTAAGCTCCACATTATCAACATTTCAATTTTTTTATTTAATAACTAGTCTTTTTAGTATTGGCAAAACTAAATCATTACTAATATAACCACTTATCCATTACAAAAAGATACAATAGATCTTAAAGAGTCAGCAAACATGAATTTAGATCATGAACTATGGAAACAAAAAAGAATTTTTCATTACTATGGTGAGAACAAAAAAAGAAAAAGGAAAATATTTTAAATATAGTTTAGTAAAATCAGCCAATTGTTGAATTAAGTTGACAAAAAAGTTTCGTGTTGTTCCATTTGTTATCAGCATAATCAATATAATGAGAATGAAAAAATGAAGTCCTAAACATACTTAATTGTTCTAAACATATATTATTCTTTATTTTATTCGTTGTTTAAGTGGCTAATCAGAAGAACAAAACATATTAAGCCTATTACAAATCCAATAAAAGACACAAAAAATCAAATAAAAGACACTAAATCACCTATAAAGTTCATTTCTCTAACGTGGAATTGAAATGTTATAAAAATTAGAGAATAACTACGACATTCAATGTTAATTCAAAGATCACTTATTAAAAACCTAATGCTATTAAAATGCTCCAAAATATGTTATTTCAAATATCATTTGTGGCAAGCACAATTCACTTATTGCAATCAACTATTGCAACTAGGTTGACAATAAAATAACTTAAATAAAACTTTAAAACTTAATTCTACATCAATTAAATAAAATTATAATTTGATCTCAACCATTGCAACCATAACTATTCCATGAGAGGAAAATGACTATGGTGAAGATTTCTTTAATGGACAATCAAATAAAGTAAGATTTCAACGAACATATTAAAGACCCCATCTAAAGTAGTAACATACTATATATTTAATAATCCCTGAAGTAAAAATTTGGGGAAATCATACATTCATTTTCTTTTATATTATATAAATGTGTAGGTAGAATACAAAATTTTAAAACTCAGTATAGTTAAATTACTTGCATCCATTGTTTGCATATCGTCAATGATTTTTTGTATGAGGGGCAATGGAGTTTCACTCAGTGAATATGGAGTTCCACTCAGTGAATATGGCGTTCCACTCAGTATGGTTAAATTACTTGTATCCATTCAGTGAATATGGAGTTCCACTCCATAGCTCTTGGTTGTGTCTCATCATACTTAACTTGTGGCGTTCTTGTATCCACTAATTTTGAAGTAGAAAAATATTCAAATATGCATGCCTGCACGAGGAGGAAATTTGCAAGTCAAAGTCATATTTAATCAACTTTTTAATTGAAAAGAAATAAAATGTGATTAAAAGGAGGTTAGATACGCATACATGGCCTCAAAGTGAATCCTTGAAGCTATACCAAGTTGCCAGCACAAATATGTTAGGGTACTGAAACCCCATGAAATCTTGTGAAATTATTTGCGTTCATTAGCAATTACAAGTAATAAATGGATATCTTGTTGCCACTCTTAGCATAAAAATTGAACATCCTAAAACATATAATAAATAACATCTTACACATTGATCAATGATTTGGCCATCATGTTTATCCAAGAACTGAAAAACTCAAAAAAAATATTAGTTCGTAAGATATTACCTAATACTTGTGACCCCTAAACCATCCTCAAGCAGTTTGGCTACGTTATCCTACGACACAACAACTTAGCCCTACCAAGTTTTCCAAAGATTGGTGTGTTCTCTACATAATGCCCAATAAATGTCACACATCATCTAAGGTAATTGTCATTTCACCGATGGGTAGATGGAATGCATTAGTTTTTGGGTGCCAATGAATGCAACAACCAATACAAGATCAATGTGTTCATATGAAATTGCCACCATAGCAACAATCGTGAATTTGCAACTTTTTTTTTGCATCCTCATATAAAGTTTCTAGTTTTACAAAATTAATGCTTGATGATAACTTTGTCATTTATAAGTCGATGTTCCTATGAAGTTTGCATGTATTAATTAACAGTTAGGAAATAACAAATATTTTACCTTGTTGTTCCATATCTCAGATACCACATGTTTAAAAGCGGATAAGCAATAAGCATTCATTGAATGTGAAAAAATATGTTATCGACTCTAGAAATAAATTAGTTAACAAAAAATTACGTTGAATGTGAAAAAATTATAATGTGTGTAAGACTAATTAAAAACACTTAACTTCGTTGACTCACAAACTCTATCCAAAATTTCAAAATGACCAACTTACCCTTATGCATGTGGTTTGCACGTGTTTTTAAAATGACTAATTTTTTTTACAAAGATGAGGGCCAATTGGGAATTATATACAATCTAATTGAGCCCCATCTTTGTTAAAAAAAATAAATTTTAGTCATTTTAAAAACATGTGCAAACCATGCGCATAGGAGTAAGTACCATTAGTTTGTATATAATTCCTAATTAGCCCCCATCTTTGTTAAAAAAAAGTCATTTTAAAAACATGTGCATAAGGGTAAGTTAGTCACTTTGAAAATTTTGGATAGAGTTTGTGAGTCCCATTAGTTTATATAATTCCTAATTGACTCCATCTTTGTTAAAAAAATTATTCATTTTAAAAACATGTGCAAACTCATGCATAAGGGTTTGGATAAAATTTGTGAGTCAACATAGTTGAACTCACGATCATGGGGGTTAGACTGGAATACAAGAACTTATGGGGGTCAAACATGAATAGTTATAAACTAATGGGAGCCAAATGTAAAATTACCCTATTAATTAAATGAGTTAATGTGTATGTTCTATTCTTCCATTTTCAAAGAAAAAAACCCATAAATACTCCATCAATTATTCGTTGTTAAGTAAAAACAGATAAAATAGATAGCTTAAATATGGAAATAAGATTTCCTTGGTAATAATGAGACCGGAAGGGGTGGCGATCTCAGGTTGGAATTCAAGTGCAGCTCAAATGAATGTTAAAATGTCAACTTACAAAACAAATCTAAAAAAATTCAAGAAAACTAAGATTTAATAAGAAATGGTACAAATCACGCCGTTTACAAATAAAATCCTATCTTTACTTTATAACAACAATTTTGGATTTTACATTTTAAAGTTGAAAATTTCAGGGCTTTTTTAAAAGGGCCAACCTTTGTGTGCTGTTTGAAAAGGGCCCATTTATTAGTTTATAGTTGACAACTTAATTTGATCACTGACTAAATGTTGTAAAAAAAATCCAAATGCTAGGGGTATGAAATTAGCTTTATTAAAAATAAAAACTTGTCGAGTGAGTGGGTTAGGTTTTCCTACATGCTTCTCGAGAAAGGAGAAATAATTAACATTGAATGATGTAATAGAGTAGATGACATAAAAAAAATAAAAATTGCACTTTTTGCTTTGTAGAAACTTTATTAGAATATATAGATTTTACTGTTTTTTTTTCTAAAAAAACATATCTTAGTTAGAATGGAAGAGATTTCTTGAGGAGTAAAATAAACTATCTTTAGTTGATGTAAAAAAAAAAAAAAAAAACTTTCTTTAGTTGAATTGTGTGTGACTTGATATTTAGTGTAAGGAGGAGAGTTAAATTTTCACCGTTGGAGACCAATTATGTGTAAAGGATTTGGGGTAGTGATCGATCATGTATAGCCATACATAGTGAGGTTGGTTGGCTAAGGTGTAGTGGTTTGACACATAAGTCTTGGGTTTTATACCCTACTAGCCGTATGGCGTGGGAGTGGATAAAGGTAAAAAAAACCGTTCATGTATAAAGTGAGCAAATATTAAAGGTAAGTAATTATCATAATATTACTTATTTGGAAAATATGAAAAAAAAATGTTACTAATTTAAATATGTTAATCATTTGTCTGATACTAGGTGAAATTATAGAAATCTTCAATGGAAATGACCTTTAATATTTATCTGAATGATCGTGATCTTCATATCTTTACACTTGTAAAAAAAAAAAAAAAAACACCTACAAGTAGAGTGGCATGGGTAGTATTTGCTTAGTAAAATCATTTCTTTCTGAATAACAACTGATAAATTGATATGCGCAAAGTATATGATATCAAATTTTATTTGATACCACGGTACTGAGCCTAGGGTGCCGTTGTTTTGGCTGATGCATGTATAGACAATGTTTGTTTGGCAATGCAAGTCTAGCCATATTGATTTAATAATCATTGGTGCTAAATTCTTCATGGAATTGGGCTCCCATTCATGGACTTAAATCTTGTCACTTGGGTTGTCGTCGTTATTTTTTTCATAATTTTGGCATGTGTTTGATAAATATCTTTTTTAAGCCCAATTATTTTATTGCGGTGTTTCTAAATTTCATATTTAATATTAACTGTGTATGGTATATTACATTTATTGAACTGAGGTACATTCTAAAGTGAATAGGAATTAGAAATTAATTTAGTATTATACATGATTTATTTGTGTAGGTGAATGAACAAGGATAATTACAAAAGATATTAGGATAATGGGGGTTCTTATTTGGTGGTTTGACTAATTAAAACTCACAAAAAAAAAAACAAGAGAATGGGGTGGTGGTGGCCATGTCATGTTCAGTGAGATCAAAACCTAAAGGAAACAAAAAAGTAAAAGAGAAAAAGAAAGAAAAAAACCAAAAAATGAAAAAAGCGTAAAAGGAAGGGGGGAAAACTTCTCTTTTATCCGGGTAGGGATGACTTGTTTGTTTTAACTTCTTCCAACTATTAATAGAATTTAATTATACGGATCCGGATCCTAGTACTAGTTAAATATAGCTCATTTATCTAATTTAGTGCTCTAGCATTTAGATTTTTTTTCTCAGACACATTGCAACTGTTAATTAGATTTTGTGGGATTACAAATTTGGATATGTGGGTTAGAATTTCAGATTTATAAACTCTGATTCTTCATATGTTATTGAACTAGAAAAAATGACCTCAAAGTTTCAAATAACCAGGTTATTAAATATGATATTTACTAATCAGGATCTTAAATTACTTTTAATATTCAAGCATGAAGTTCAGGGGGCACCAAGGCAGAAGGGGAGAAACAAAAATTTTATTGGGTGAGGATGCAATTCTTAAAAAAACTGCCAAAGAATCAGTATA
This sequence comes from Berberis thunbergii, assembly GCA_003290165.1. Classification (NCBI taxonomy): domain Eukaryota; kingdom Viridiplantae; phylum Streptophyta; class Magnoliopsida; order Ranunculales; family Berberidaceae; genus Berberis; species Berberis thunbergii. The sequence continues at coordinate 92,955 of QNQO01007663.1, forward strand.
AATAAGAAATGTTACTGTACATATGCTTCTAGCCTAGCACCTTCCTTGCGTCCATCTAGAGTATTTATGAAATATTGAAGAATATAAAAGTTATTGAATTGGATTTTGTGTATTATCATTTAGGTTATAAATTTAGTTATTCACTCTATTATTGTGGTTAGTAAATAAAATTATGTGATTTGCTAAATCATGTTGTTGGGAGATGTGATTCAAATAATCCAAGTATTCTTGATTTTCTCGACTTATATATCCATATTGTCTAATGTAAATAGAGTTATTATTATAGGACGAATGCTTTGATTCTACGGTTTAGGGAGCTTCGTATGTCAAATTGTAGGCTTGAGTTGGGTATTTTTTCACTAATGCTTAGGGAGAATTTAGGAAGATACCACACAAAATTTTTATTGTTTTAGATATCGTAATGTGATGTATAATTTTCAATACTGAGTTTGTGAAAACTTTATTAATCGTCATCAGTATGACTAGTGGATGTTATTGATATACTTAAGTTTGTTTATGGTTGTGTTTACCTACCACAACCCTGTTGATTATAATGAGCGTCATGCCTTATCCTAAAGAGAAACCAACTTGCGAGTCTTGCTGGATATGATTGTTTTGGATTGATGATTTTTGTTTGTAAGCCAAGATGTGGCTAAGTGTTTTATCCGTCCTTAGAGGTGATGTGAAGTGTAAGCCGACTTGTGGCTCATCCGTGGGGCCTTCCAGACGAGGGATATCCTGTATGTGATACCCCGCTTGAGACATCCCCATGCGAAATGATGCTTCATATGGGGGGGGGGGGGGGGGGGGGGGAAGAGGATACAGGTGATGAACGTTCGGCATGGAAGGGAGGGAGTGTGATTGTGGTAGGAAGTGTGGGGTATGCATCTGTAAATGATAAATATATTTTTAATGGAAGTGACTAAAAGACACGACCAGTTCTACTGAAGAACGCCACCATTGCTCTACTTTCTGAAGGACTCCACCAATATAAACCTTGAACCTCTTATAATCCAATTTTCCCTCCTTCTCTCCCACGGAACAATCTCTTCCCTCTCCAAAAAATTGAATATTTGCACCCTCTCTTCCCACTGTCACTCTCCCATACTCTATACTCTCTCGCTCCACTCTTTGCGCTCTCCCTCTACTCTCATCGTGCGATACAAAACTAGGGTGTTTTGTGTGCAATTTGGGTCCATTTTAGGGAGCGATTGGTGTCATTTTGGTGCAAGGTGGTTGCTGCAATTTGGAGCTGTATTGGTGTGCAATTTTCTGCGATTTGGTGATGGTTTACCGCGTCATCATCTTCTTTGCTTCTTTATGTTCGATTTTTGTTGTAGGAGTTCGTCCGTGCATTCAACCAAACCCACGAAGTTAGATAAACTCTAAATCTCCATTTCAAAACTCTAAATTTAATGTTATCATTTTATCTTAAATGTTTAGTAAGGTAAAAATAAATAACGATGTTGTGTCTTCTTTGGTTGGTGGTGTTGGTAGTGGCGGTAGTAGCGGGGTTCATCCAACTCAAAGACGACCTTTTGACAAAGGTCATTACAATAAAAAAAATTAAAAAAGATAAAAGAGAGAAAAGAGAGAGAATGTAAAAAAATGTAAGAACAAAGGGACAAAGAAGAGGAGAGAGGATGAAATGAGGATTAATTTGATTGACTCAGATGAGTGGCGGTACTCCTAATGTTATCCCAAAGTCAACATGGTGTGGTTGGTAAGGGTGTTGCACATGAGGTTGAGGAAGCAAAAGAGGGTGAAAGGGATGAGAAGGGTGATGGGGATGAGGAGGGCCAAAAGGACGATGAACTAGTTATTTTTGTCGAACCTAGTTCTGTTGAAGATGAAGAACATGACAAAGTTTCGTATCCTGGTGGTCCCAAATATGACTCTATATTAGATAATTATGATGGCCATGTTTCTTAGTCCATTTGGGCTGGTGATGAGGTAATCATAATATTTTTAAGTTCTTAAAATATGTAGTACTTAATCGTTTTCATATTATTTGGACACTGGCTAGTTTTTCTTATTGCTTGTTGTATTTAGGAACGAGGCGGGTTAATATGTAGGCATCAATATAAGAATTTTATAGTTTGAATTTGAGTGAGGAGCCGAGAGAAGTAATTTCAATGGTCTATAGGAGTGGTTTATGACCCTTGATTGATCATTGTAAGGGTCATATCGATAGGGTGGCCATTTGTGTTTTTTTCGTGCTTGGCAATTTGAGACCAACACATTTCACGTCCGTTTTGGAGAGATGACCATCACCATCGATGATGTCTATCATATAAATCAGTTGTCGATTATTGGTAAGCTGGTTATTGTGAAAAAAAAAATCAAATGAAGGCACATGAATGTGTGCAATCGTTGTAAGAAAGTGACTAGAACTAATTTTCTTCAAAAGAAACAAGTTGCTATAGCAGTTCGTTGAAGTTGTTGATAAAGGTGGATGATGTTGGGAAGTTCGAATGGGGTACTTTGGCGTTCTTGTATCTTCAATTGAGTTGTTCTAGCAGAGTGGGTACCAAACAAATATCTGGATTTTGGCCGCTTTCGGAGGTATATTTAGACTATGTCGTTTAGTTAATTATCTTCTTAGTGTTTCAGATATTGAACTGATTAATTTGATGTTTCTCTGTGTGTGTGTGTGCATGTGTGTGTTTTAGTGTTGGATATACGATCACTTTAGGATTTGGGTTACCGTTTGAGCCTCGTGGAATGGTTGACTCACCACCATGACTTAGTGGGATTGCTCCCAACTTAGTGCGGTCGCGACTGAAGAAATCCCAACTCTAAGGGAGCATCTCGATGATATGTCTCCTGAAGAGGTAAAATTTAGTCATTTAAGTTCATATTTTCTTAGGTAATTGTTTTCTTTTTTTTTCAATAATTAATAACTTCATGTTTGTATTTTTCAAATCATTTGGAACCCTTATGGGAAATCTAAGCAAATAACTCCACTTCATAGCATCACTTGGTTCCAAGGCTGCTTGTTATGCCCGGACGTCGAAGAACCCCATCACCCATATAGAATGATAAGAAAGATGGGAATGATGCAAGTCATTCCCAAACCCCCCATTCAAGCCAAAATGAAAAATAGAGGTCGATTTGGCCATAACTACTTGGTGAAGATGAGATATTGTTGTCATTCGCTGCAACTTGGAAGAATCATCTCATGTCAATTGACAACCAAGGTGCCCAGTAAAGCCTCCATCGGATTACAATAAGGACTACTTCGAGTGTTTTCATGACATTAGCCATCTTTCATCCAACCACCAAGGACTAGGAGGAGACATCCCTTAAGAAATTAATTGTTCATATCGCACAATCGGGTAATTGCATTACATTTGAAATAAAAATTTAATTGTTTTTACTAAGATAAATGTTTTCCTTACAGAACAAGCTGGTTGATGAAGCTCTTGAGTTCGTGGACGTCTCTATTGAATAAGGCAGTAATGTCGATAGGTTGTGTTGCTCATGACACAAAAGAAAGTAGGTGACCAGCTAAGACAAATCTCTACGCATGTCTCCTACACAGACAAAGAAGAGAGCAACGAGTGGTCCAAGTGGTGGTGGTGGTGGTGCTTTGGATGGTGGTAAAAAAAGGGAGTAATGGTGGTGGTGGAAGAGGAAGGAATGGCAGTGGTTTTCTAGGAAGGGGGTGGTGGTGATGATGACATTGAAGAAATCGTGATTGGTGGATGAAGTGAATATAGAACCAAGAAGAGGCACGAAAATCTCACTTCCATTGAACCTTGAAAAAAGACTAAGAGGATGTGATGTTCAATTTTGATCGTTGTACTTGTTAAATTTTTGTCTTAGTTTAAACTTTATAGTTAATGAAATGTAAATGGTTTCCCAATACATGAATTATTTCTATTTTTGGTAGGTTGCACAGAAGCATGACAATAATGCCATAATAAAGTGCGAATACAATTATGATAAGGGGCAATATTTATATCATTGTAATGGATTAAATATAATAAATTATATCAATCAACTCAGAAAATTAGAAACAAAGTTATAATTCAATATAACAACAAATTCTGACTGTAAACGTAGGAACCACTGCGAAAATAAAATCCACATTCGCAAGTGTCGATGCAAAGATGACAACCACAATTGCAGACCAGGTTGCGTAAGTGACTTGACTCATATTTGCAACATCTATTGCATTCCGAAAATAAATAAACACAAAATATTATGCGATTTATGAATCTGATTTATGTCCAATCGTAGTGGATTATGCAAATATCTAACTTTCATTCTTGCGTTTGTAGTCAGAATTTGTTGTTGTCATTGAATTTTGACTTTGCTCCAATTTTTTGGGTTGATTGATCAAAGTTATTGATGCAATCATTTTCCGCTCCCTGTTTTGACCTAGTCCTGCTAACCTACACAAGTAACGCACGTGAGCCATGGACCACCATTGTGGTGGTCGATGACACTCCGATGCTAAAGTCAAATAAGGATCTGAGGAAGGCATAATGTTGTAAACAGGGAATTTGTAGCATACATTCACTTACCAACCTCATGTCTTATTTATAGTGCAAGGAGTCCTTGTTCTATCAGCCCATCGTATGCGTAGTTTAGAAAGGGATCTTGGTGGAGATCCTTATCTAATTAGGAGTTGTGTTGCAGGAAAGAAATTCCTTGTTAGCCCTATGCTCCTAGATACGCATGAGATAGTTCCTAATTTAAGAGCAATTCATAGATGGGAGTTTCCCTATGTGGAAAGTACTCTGGTATTTGCTTCCTAGTTGAAAGAAAAAAGTTGATGTAGTTGCCCATCCAAAACTGATCCTCGGGATATTTGCCTTAGTAGAACTTATGGGTATTGAGGATAGCTGTGAGACGTGTGGGCCTAGCATGTTGTGAGAGTTGGGGTCCGTCTGACAGACTGAATTGGGCAGGCTTAGAATCGCTTAAGCCAGATCAGTGTTGGGCTGATTCTGGGGCTCGTAGTTACTCGAGATCATCTTGACATGTGTATGGCTCAGGGTTGTGACCATTTTTATGTATCATCAACTGCCCCCCTCGAGTAAGTGAACCATCACATCGGTTCGCTAAGTCATCTTTTGAAGGGATGCACTGCTCATGATGATTAAGTCTGAATCATTGCTTGAGCCACGCACTGCATTAATTGAGCATGCGTCAGTGCAGCGGAAAAGAGGCGGGAACCAAATCTCTATTTAGGTTAAACTTAGTGCAGATTCTAACTCTTTTACTTTCATTACTTCTAAAGCTACTGCTCTATATATTCTCTATTCAGAAAGTATTGTTCATCTTTTTCATGGCTCAACAAAACCTTCTTGATGTCGCAACCTTGGCCATGGGCCTCGAGTTTTTTGAAGACAAGTTGTTGTCCAAGACTGGCCTTGCTGAAATTCGTACGAAGTTTGGGGTCCCTGAAGACCTGCAGTTGTATGTCTTGACAGGTGACCAAACGCTAATGTCGCCTCCGGCCGGTTTCATTTTCTTGCATTGTGGGATGCTTCAAACTGGAGTGTGTTTTCCAGTTCTGGACGTGATTTGGGAGTTCTTGGATCTCCTGGGGATTCCTCCAGCCCAGGTTGGGCCTAATGGATATAGGACCATTATCTTGATTCTGATTAGTGCTAAGGAGGCCGGCATCAGCGTGACTTCGTAAGTAATTTAGTTGTTGACTTCTCCCCGATTGAAGGGTAACACTGTCTGTAAGATGACGTCGCCGACTTGTTTTGTGAATCTTCCCGATGATTTTAAGTTATGGCAGAAGTATTATTTTTTGGCCCCTGAGGATTTGAAGTATTTTCGATGCAAGGGTCATCCGCTCGAGCGAGAGTTCAGGTCGCTCGTAAGTTCAACCCTTTCTTTTGACTTTGATTTGCTTGATTGTGGGCTAGCTAATCATTGTTTGTGTTTCTTCGCAGGAAGGTTTCCCACAACTCTTCTTACCTTAGAGGAGCAAACCACCATATAGACGTTATGTGGCTTTCCAAAGAGGAACATGGTCGATGTCATAAAAACTTCCAACTTCATCCGTAGTGGGCTGTGGGACAACTGGCACATTTCCCCCACTCTGTACCAAGTATCAAGAATTAAGTTGGAAGATGGGGCCCTTTCAAGGAAGAGGAAGGCTGCTGAGTCCAAAGTTCTCGTTTGTCTTACGTGGGGGAGTCGTCTAAAATGCTTGCCTCTTTTGTGAGGAAGAGGTCTCGTGTTAGAACCGGGTTGCCTTTAGTCTGCTAAGCCTGTTGGGGCGGAGACTGATGTGTCCAGCTTGGATAAAGATTACCTGTAGTTCGCAGGAGTTGTAGACAAGTTGAACCTTTGCGACACGCAAGTTGAAGCTTTGAATGATAGTCTGGTGCGGGTCGTGATGGTGTCTTCTGTCGGTGTTGATTCGCATGGGATTGTTTTGATAGAAGGCTCCTGTGAGGATTTGCCTGAGGTTGTAGAATCTGATCATCTCGCTGGCGTGCAGTCTGAAAGTGGTTGTGGTGGCACAAACCAAGTTTCATGTAGTCTGCATTGCTCACCGTCTCATTCCAGGCCACTACTAGAAGTTTTGAAGGGTGCTATGGATAATTCGCTTCCTCCTCTCCCTCCTGATCCAATCAAGCGGTCTTGCAATATAGGCCGACTGTTATCGACAAGGGAAAAGCCATGAAGGAGAGCCTGTAGTCTTTTGTATCCGCCTCAGGGCTTTGGTTGTTACTTTACGATAATCAATAGAGTTTGTTTATGTAATTCTTTCGTTATTTATCAAATGATTGCAAATCACATAAGTCTTTAAAAACTAAAACTTTACATTGACTATGAAAAGGGAAATAAACAACTGAAAGCAAATTAACTATTGAGCGAGAGGAATTGATCCTGGCCTTGAAGTGAATTTGGATTTCCCTTATGGATCATTTAGCGGATTGTCGAGGCGCTTCAAAGGTTACTGAAGAGTAAACCTTGTAGAGGGGTCAATCTCTGTAATGACAGAACGTCGAGGGGATGTATTCTCGCTTGCCATGGCCTATTCATTTCGCTGAGTTGAAGACCATACAACTCCCACACTGTTTGAAGGTGATGCCCCTGTTGTTGCTTGACCTGGCACTGGTTCAAGCTGGCCCCATATGTAGCTGAATTTGGGAGCATTCTATTTGTTTTATTGCAGCATAATGGCAGCCTCGTGTTGTAGGTTGATCTCCGCGTATAGTTCCTTCTGAGTGGTTAGCAGTGCACATAACACACTGGTGAAGGGTGGAGACTACTGCCTCAATCTAGTGGAGCCATGGTCTTCCGAAGATAAGGTTGTAGGCCGACGGTGAGTCTACGACCATGAAGTCCAAAAACAAGACCTTTCTTAGCTGCGACTCTCCTGCCACTGTTGCCAACCTTGTCTTCCCGATCGGGAAGCACATATCTCCACTGAATCCAACCAGTGGGTAATCTGAGGACGTCAAATTTTTCTCCTTGAGATCCATACTGTAAAACGCGTTGTAGAACAGGACGTTGAGTGAGCTTCCTGTGTCTATCAGAGCTCTCTTTACCTCCCACCTTGTTATGGAGACCGAGATGACTAGGGTATCGTTATGTGGCGTTTGGACTCCTTCGAGGTCTTTGCCCATAAAGGTTAAGGTGGGAATGGGGCTCTGAATCCTTGAGTGGCAGATGTGTCTGTCCTCATCCGCTGGTTGTGTCAGCATCTCTGGTAAGGTCCGCTTGCGAGACCTATACGACTGGTCTTCATTTGGTCTGACTCCATGAAGTACATACATTATCCCTGGAGTCTCCTTGGCTATTTCTTCAACTGATTCCCCTTGTTTCTGGTTTGTTCTAGTTGCTTTTCAGAGTTCAGGAATTCTTTCACTTGCCTATGCAGATCCAGTACTCAACTTCATACCTCAGACTCTTGTAGTCGTTGGTATCGTGGCTGCCTTCTCTGTGGTATGCGCAGTACTTGTTGTTATCACGCTAGGCGGGCTCCCCGAGTTGCTTTGGGGACCACTTCAGGTCCTCCCAGTTGTTCATGGAGTTACTGATAGGCGGGCATTGAGGGGTGTCACAGTCTTGGATCCAACATAGTTGGATGATTTCTCTAGCCTGGACCGACTAGGGTCTGACTTGTTGTAACTGAGCTTCCGTTTGCTTCATTCCTCATCCTCGCGTCTCTTGCCCTCTTCTTGTCCTTAGGAGCGGAAGGCTTTTTCTCGCCTTTGGTTTCCCTCTTCACAGTTCTCAGCTCCTCCAAGGTAATATGCTTCTAAGCGTTCTTGAGGAGTTTTGTCATGTCCAAAGGGGGCTCCAAGGTGAGGTCTTCGTAGAGCTTTCCTTTCTTGAGGCTCGCAGTGAAGGTTGTCACGGACGTGTCGTCGTTGCATCCGTCGATGAGAGTTAGCTTTTTGTTGAAGCACGTGACATACTCTTTGAGAGTCCGTGGGACCTCTGCTTCAAAAAAAGTATGTAATGTGGGCCTTTTTGGAAGTGTTGGCTCCCTGCGAAACGTGTCAGGAACTCCTTGGCAAGTGTCTTGAATGAGTCGATCGATTTCGGCGGGAGGCTGTGGAACCACGTCAGTGTTGGGCTTTTCAGACTACCGGGAAATGTTCTGCACATGATGGACTCAGATCCTTCTTTAAGAGCAATTATGTGCTAGTAATGGTGTAGGTGCTCGAAAGGATAGGTGGTTTCATTGTAGAAGTCGAGCTTCGGGGGAGTGAACTTCCTTGGAAAAGCCTCATTCATGATTCGGTTAACAAATGGCAAGACGAAGAGGCGGTATAGTACGTCCGGATCTTGTGACCCTCTACGGAGGGGGTTCTCAGAACCAAGCCTCTCTGTCCTAATGGCGTACTCAACATCAGCCGTGCAGCCTCCCATAGTCCAATGAGAAATGGTCGGGGCTTGACTTTCCAGTGTTTGCTCCCTGCCATCCTTTGGAGATGGAGACCTGTGATGCTCCTGGTTTCCATTGGCAGGTGGTGCATTTTTTTGCGTGAGAGTATCCACCGCATAGACTATCTAATGTATTTGAGATGTCAGCCTATCGATTTGGGGGTCTGCAATTGTTGTCGTCAGTGCGGGGGCTTGACTCTATAGCCTGTGTATGATCGGAGCCGCTGAAAGCAGTAGTGCTACGCCAACCAAAGTGTTTGATGTATCCCCTTGTTCTCCATTGTTATGTGACCTAGTGGTCACCATCTCTCTGGGTTTCAAAAGGAGACGACCCTGATGAAAAGTTAAGAGTCATGTCGTCCCCATGGATGATGCCAAACTGATGTAGTCATTTTTTGCTCCCTGCTTTGACCTAGTCCTGCAGACTTGCACAAGTAACGCGCGTGAGCCATAGATCACAGTTGTGGTGGCCGATAACACTCCGATGCTAAAGTCAGACAAGGATTTGAGGAAGGCGTAATGTTGTAAACAAAGAATTTGTAGCGTACCTTAGCTTACCAACCTCATTTCTTATTTATAGTGTAAGGAGTCCTGGTTCTACCAGGCCATCGTAGGCGTAGTTTAGGAAGGAGATCTTCGTGGAGATCGTTATCTAATTAGGAGTCATGTTGTAGGAGGGAAGTTCTTTGTTAGCCCTGTGCTCCTAGATACGTGGGAGATAGTTCCTAATCCAAAAGCAATCCATAAAAGGGAGTTTTCCTGTGTGGAATGTACTCTAGAATTTGCTTCATAGTTGGAAGCGTAGTATTGAGGATAGCTGTGAGACATGTAGGCTTAGCATGCTATTAGAGTTTGGGTCTATTTGGCGGACTAAATTGGGCGGGCTTAGAACCGTTTGGGCCGGATCATTGTTGGGTTGATGCTGGGGCTCGTAGTTCCTCGAGATCATCTTGACACGTGTATGGCTCAAGGGTGTGACCATTTTTATGTATCATCAGTTATCATGTTTAATTGATTATCAGTTAACTTTGTAACTATTGCCATGATTTAAATCATCCTTACAACTAGTCATCCATAAAATTTATAATGATAAAAGTTAGACAGTAAAGTTACCATGAAATGTTAAATATAATTTGTTGACATTTAATGATCACAAAGGTACAAATCATCTATAAATACAGATGATTTTTTTTAAAACTAGATGATCGTATGTATACATGTAATTTACAAAATGTGTAAAAAATTACAACATATGGATCAATCCATGATGTGAACGACCTCCTCCGAGTTCTTCATATTCTTAAAATTCTTTGAGTTCTTCATATTCTTAAAATTCTTCGCATTGTACTTTTTTACCATCACGTCATCAAAATAGAGCTGGCTATTGAATGTAGTTTCCATGATACTGCTTCTGGAAACATTCGAGACGACCAAGTAGGTATTGTCTGAGGTAATGGTGGTTTTGGAGTTATATGGAACAAGATGAAGTGGGAACTCTGGACAAGGTCTGTCATGAAACATACCGTATGCATTCAAGTTTGACAGCTACTGAAATTATGAAAAACATGTAGTGTTTTGGTTCCCATAACACACAATTATAATGATTCTCTGGAAGCTCTAGCATATCTGGTTGAATCAACCATGTCGGTGTGTAATGCGTAGAATGCCTTCTAGAATTGTCAAAGGATCCTTCACAATCTTCAACCCACCCTCGTTCCATATTCGAAGCCACTACTTATAGTTAGTTTATTAGCTCCATTAGTAGCTCATTTCTTACTTGATTCCAACCACTATCCTCATCATAACTGATGATACACCAAATAAAACTGTCATCGTAGTCGTAGACATGGCAGATATCATCCATCACAAGGATAAAATATCCCAAAATCAGGCTAATTCATAAATCCCAGAAAGGGCGAATCCAGTCATGAGAGCCCAAACAAGGCCCATCAGAATAAATCATTGACGAAAGGCTCAGATCCAAGCCCAATAAAATTCTCCTTCAAAAAGGATAAACATTACAGAAAAAAAATAGTCATGGAGGGAGTTACGACTCTAGGGATGTATCTTTATAAAGGAGGAGACTGCTACAAAGAACGTTTCACATCGTTGCACCTTACATGCTTAGTCACGCAGGTAATTAACAACAACCATTATATAAGGTACATGAAACACCAAATAGAAGCTCGATGACATAATAAGAGAATTCATCACTTGTTTTACTAACAAGTTGAAAATGATCGATGGTTGCAGCGACGACACGGCCATTGCCACTTTTACCTTTGGACTGAAGACATAACCATTTTTTGATTATCTAAACCTAGACCAGCCAAAGAATATGGCAACTCCATTGAATACCGCCCAGAAACACATCACTCTAAAGGAAATTGTGGCTACTAGGAAAAAGAATGAATCCGAGAGGAAAGGCCACTCAAGGAGGCGAGAATGGAGAGAATAAAGAATGAGAGATGATAAACCCCAGAAGGAGAATAGGGATGGCAGTGGGGCGGATTTTCACGGATATCCGCCCCACCCAATCCGTTTGGGGCGGTTTTGGATATGCATAAACGGATTTTGGAGCAGATACGGATATCCAAACAATATCCATTAAATATTCAGGGCGGATACGGATTTGGCCATATCCGCCCCACGGATATCCGTTTAAGTGTTGATATTACAAAATACCATCAACCCTTTATATGCTGAAAAAAAAATTACCTACATCTGCCTTTCACCTCTCTTTCTCAATCACTTTCACTTCTGTTTTCAGATCTCACAAACCAGAGTGACCTCCCTTCTTTTCTAATTCTCTCTCACAGCGAACATTTTCCCCCTCCCCTAACTCGGCTCTCGTCTCTAGTCTCTCAAAGCAGCGAAGGCTTTCGTCCCCCCTTCGTCCCTTCTTCTCTCTCAAAACAGCGAAGGCCGCGAAGGGTGGTGGAGGCTGACCCTCCCTTCTTTCTCACAGCGAAGGCGAAGGGAACCTTCTCTCTCACAGACTCACAGTGAAGGCCGCGAAGGTGACCCTTCTCTCTCACAGTGAAAATCACGCCGCGAAGGGACCCTTCTCTCTCACAGTGAAGGTCGCGAAGGCGAAGGGTGTCGGTGATCTTAGATGAGTCAGATCTGAAATCAAGATCTCAGATCTCAATTCAAGATCTCAGATCTGAAATCAAGATCTAAGATCTGAAATCAAGATCAAGATCTGAAATCACAATATCAGATGATTCAGATCTGAGATCGAATTTTTTTTGTCAATTTTTACATCAAGATCAGATCTATCAGAGATCGAGTTTTTATTTATGTTTTGTTAATTTTCGTATGGATTCTTTGTAATCTTTGCAATTTTTATAGATTTTATTTTTTGTTATAATTTTTGTAGTTAGATGGACAATGTAGTTAGATGGATAACAATAAACGGATTGGCGGGGCAGATATCCATCAAACGGATAAAAATTGCAAACGGATTGGCGGGGCGGATCGGGGATGGATTTGCTCAAATCCGCCCCGTTGCCATCCCTAGAGGAGAACGTTCAGCCAAAGAGACATCGGACCAATGGGAGATCCGAATTCAACTAGCAAGAGCCTAGAAAATTGCAATCAGTAAGGGGAAGGCGTGAACGGGTAACAAGTGTGGTGAAAAAGACGTATAAACCATACACAACCATGAAAACATGCTAGGCGAACATACTGAAGTCTATGGAGAAATGGGAAGACATCAACTGGCCGCTCAAAATGAGAGGAGACCTGGAAGGATGAGATAATAACATGTACTGCTATTTCCACAAGGATCACGGACACGACACCGAAGACTACTACAATCTGAAAGTGAAATTGAGCACTGAGTTTAGAGAGGATGACTCGACGAATTCATCGAGCTACCAGATAAGCAGCCTAAAGGGAAAAAAGGTGGACACCACTATAGGATTGAAATAGTAGCCCAGAGAACTAATATACGCCCTACGCAACATAGCCGAAAGAAGCAAACAACCAAGTCAACCAAAGAGACGAGCAATAACACCTCCCACTCGAACTGATCTATATCAAAATAAGAGCACCAACGCCATCAAACGAAATTAGAAAAATCACTATAACTCACAATGAGAAACATGAAGAAATTTGCACCTCAAGTGAAGATCAACCAACTGACATAATCCTAAGCTCTTACTGACAGACGCAAACTTGATCCACATTATCCATGTTAAGGCCAACAACGCCTCCTCCATTACCAACAACGAAACTGACGCAGACAAATTTAACAACATGAATAAAAATTGATACTAAAACACATGATAACCTTGGCAGCTAATGCTGACGTGAGCATGATTGGACAATTCGGTATTGGATTCTTCTCCACTCGTCAGGATCACTTGTCAAGAACATACGTCCAGGGATTTGATCAAGAAGCATTCCAGTTTATTAGCTACTTCATGATAATAATATACGTAACGAACGACTATCAAAACCACAAGAGAATCACAAAGGAAGAAGTTGCAACGAACGAGTTAAGTCCACTCAAGACAAATCAACACCAAAGCATATTCCAAGGCAATACAAAACCGAATCGACGATAAAAAACAAATACCATTTGAACAACAAGGGCGCGCAGGAACCAATCCACTATCGTTATAAGAAACGACATCAATCGAGCATCAGTCAAAAATATGCAATGCATATTCACAAATGGACTCTACAACGTAGTGTAACCTTATGGGAAGAAAATGACGACTACTATAGATTGTTGGGCACCCCAAATAGGATTATCAATAAAACTCTGAGTTCAAACCCTCCATCTTACGCCCTAGCAATAAAATTAAGGCATTAAAGCTAGACAATGTGATGCAATCGGCATGTCAAGCCACAAGCAAAAGGTCAGGATGCATAAGTTAGGCACAAACAACAAACTTTTGGTAAGATCGACCACAAAATAAAAGTTGGGACGAACACGTCAACTTACTCATAAAAACTTCGGGTAGACTAGTATGTCAGACCAATGAAATAAAAGTTGGGACGAACAAGTCAACTTACTCGTAAAAAAACTTCGAGTCGACTAGTATGTCAGACCAATGAAGTAAAAGTTGGGATGAACCAGTAAACTTACTCGTAAAAAACTTCGGGTCAACTAGTACGTCAGACTAGTGAAGTAAAAGTTTGGACGAACAAATCAATTTATTTAGATTGCCTTCAGGTCGACTAATATGTCGAACCACGAAGTAAATTTAACATCTAGAAAAATAAGTCAAGATATGTTCACAAAGCCTTATAGCTCTACCAACGCGTCAAAATACATAATATGTCTACAAGAGATTTGACACACAAGTCGATACTTACTCAAGTAACTTTCTAAAGTGACCAAACACGTCCGATCACAAAGTCAACACACAAGAATCTTAACGAGTAAAAATGAACCAGTACAACTTCACATCCTGATCGACAAGATCAAAGAAATAAAGACTTTGGATGACCAAACAAACAAGTGCAAGAAGCATAAATACGGAAAACCTAAATTATCATAGTACGGAGAATTCAAGTAATGAGGTGAACACACACTTATCATATACAATGAATCAATGCGACTGATCCAAAGACGAGTTCACGACTTCAACAGGAAAACATGTGAATCAGAAAATAAAATAAATGGCAACACAAGATTATCAGAAGAAAAGGTTTTTCATTCATAAAATCATTATCTAACATCCAGAGAAGAAGATATAATGGCTGGAGAAGAGACAGTAGAAGTATCAACAACAAGATCATCTGATGGAAGAGGGGCAGCAATGTCAGTAGCAGGAGGAGACGAGGTTTTCTTTTCAACAGCAAAAGTTGATGATGGAGCCGGATCAGAAGGATGGAATGATGGTTCTTCGTTTGCTGGATCACTCGAGGGACCCAAAATACCATCCTCACTTTCTTCATCCTCAAAAACTTGATCGATCAGACAACAATACTTGAACAAATCAACGCCACCCCCCTTAATATAGTCGAGAAGCTTGACTTGACCATCAACAATCCTCTTCCAATTCTTTGCTTTCGCAATCCTCAACCTGTTTTTGGTTGCAACAAGCTCATTCTTAGTTGAGATGAGTTGTCCTTCAATGGTGGTCAACATTGAGAAAATATCCGACTTAATCTTGTCAAACACAACTACTAACTGCTCTACCCAATCCTCAGCGATCTGACGGTTGATGGATTGCTCAATAACTGAACACACAGACTCATATGACCAGCCCTCTCAACGGATAACTCCCTCTCCACCTCATCTAATCGAGTATGAAATCCATTCAGTTTAGCCACCAAAACTCAAGATCAACTGCATACCTATCTCGCGCAACCTTCACCTCCCTATTAAAAACTCAAGCAGCCCAAGTTGCCTTCTCATGCTCTGTGCACTGCGCTTTCAGCACGTCCAAGTGACAAAGGACATGAGAAAACACTAATATTTGCACGGCCATCTTCCTCTCAAGAGAAGCTACTTGTTCACAATCACCCACTTGTCTACGACCAGCCTGATAATCCGATCCCATCACCCGAGCGTAAGTAAGGCGGTTCATCCAATTATCTGCTTGAGGTAGTAGTCTAGATTACTGCTAGGCCCTCGTATAGGCATCAGAGGCCTCTCCACCAACCGTCTATGCTATTCGTTCAACTTGTATGCACTATCTTGAACATCAATTTCAGTAAACCAACGATACTTCCCATCCGTCTTAATACATATGTCTTCCGAGTTGGGCTCCTTCCAACCAATCTGTGGATGAAGAACTAGAGGATCAGGGAGCACGAAAAACCCACCCCCAACGACCGAAAGAACGGTCAGAACACGGTGATAACATAGAAACCACTTTTGTCTTTTTGCTGTAAAACAGTCGTGGCGGGAGTAGGGCAAACAGTAGTGGTAACAGCAGCAAAAGTTGGATAAGCATAAGAAAAAGCTAGGAACTCCATCACGTTGTCAACAGAAATAGAGGAAGAGGAGTCTCAAAACTTTTACCATGATCAGTAACCTCCTATTCGCATTGAGGATTAAATTTGAAGTCGGCCAGAGTCTTTTTCGTATTTCGATCCATGGACCGCTCCCTTACAAGCTGAAGCATCTTGTTGTCAATAACTAGAGGGTCATCATTCGACCACTCAACAAATTTGGGCACTCCATAAGTCGAGAGGGGCTTTTTCTCATTATCATCCAATGGCTGAGTTATTTTTTTCTTGTTCCTCTCCACTGCCAGATTCATCTCCTCGACCTCCTTGAGAGAGAGACAATCCTCCTTATCAAAAGAACTCGGATGAAGAGAAGTCTGAATAGCACCGCGAGCAGAATCAGAAAGTCGTTTCCTCCTAGGAACACGACCAAAACTTATCACCAATCACTTTGATGGATTGGCAAGTCTCAGAAGCTTCCTCTTCTTGGTGGTCGGGCCAACGACACCAACGCTAGCAAGAACATCAAGATCCGTAACATCCTTATCAGAGCTCACTTTCCCATCAATGCTAGCAATACTAACACCAACAGGACCAGAACGCATAGCGATCTCAGAAACTCGAGACTTAGTAAGCGAGACCCGTTCTGCCTCATTCAGAGTGTACAAGTTACTATGTGCCACAACATCCTCATCAAGGAATGACTCCATTGCAACTACAGGAAGTCTCAAGAAGCGATCACTGATCATCTACTCCTCCACAGACAATTGCGGGTCCCTCTGTTTATTAGGGACTCAGAACGATCACACAATCTGACGACCTTGTAAGTTAAAAGGGTTGAACTTGAGAGAAGCATAAAACCAAAACCTACCAATCCCTGATATCATCATTAAGCTTCCCAAAACAGGAAGGAGAATGAAGGAGCAAATATTCTTGGTCACCAACGGACCAACCACCAAGTGCAAAACCCTAATGGTCAAGAGAACGCCAATAAGAATGGCTTTCGTGTAAATAGAAATCATAACCCTCCAACCATTAGGACCTATTTGAGAAGAAGAAATGCCCAAGAATTCTAAATATTTCCAAAATATCTCTGGGACTAGGAATCAAAGGCTAGACTGAAACATGCACAGTTAACGTACAATATAACAAGTCCTTGGATGACAAAGATTGTCGTTCTGCCTAGGCACAATGATCTTGAGGTTGAATGGCAGAGAATACTCTGAACGAATACTATTCAACATCGCCTGAGAAGCCTTCTTGGGTGAGAATAACACTCACAAGTAGCAAGCGCCTCGCCATCTAGTATATCGCCAACAAACATAGTAAAGGAGTGAAAGAGCAAAGAAAATGAAGAAGAACGGAGAATAAGCCCTAATTTCGAAAATAGCGTAAAGAGATAAACAAACTTATCATGCCCACTTTTATAGAGCCGAGCAACGAAGAGACTGCTCATAGGATGATGTACGAGATATGATGGCTACACAAAATCCTAAAATGCACGTGGAGACAAACGGAGGAATGAGATATCAAAATACCAAATCCACCAAAAGTTGTTAACAAGATGAAATCAAAAGTCCAACCATCATCGAGTTAGTGGCCACGTCAGCATGCCCACTAACTAAGGGGGAATAGTTGATGATACATCATCATCATCCAAGCCTATTCCCGATATTAATAGCTAATGATACATCGATCAAATAAGACTGTCATCACAAGGATCAAATATTTTAAACCATGCCAATTCATAAAGCCTACAAAGAGTGAATCCAGTCACGAGAGCCCAAACAGGGCCCGACAGAATAAATCATAGATGAAGGCCCAAATTTAGGCCCAATAAAGTTCTCTCTTAAAGAGGAGGAACGTTACAGAGAAAAAAAGTCGTGGAGGGAGTTACGCCACCAGGGATGTATCTTCATCGTTGTGCCTCGCATGCTTAAGTCACGCAAGGAATTAACAACGACCATTATATAAGGTAAATGGAACATTAGACAAAGGTATGCAATTTTAACTGAATTCTATCTAGATTTATCTTCATTTCCATTTGAGTTACTAACTTAAGCATCGGAGTGCCTTCGGCCACCAAAAAGGTGGTATTTGGCTATCTAACATTTGTTTTGCAGGTCAAACTTACAGAAGTCTAGATTTTGGACGTATTAGTAACCTAGGAAGTTCCTATGTATCTGAATCCACAATTTCCATCAGCAAGTACATTTTGAATGTTGTGTACATAATCTCAAATCCACAAAGGAATTTGCTTCCTAAACTTATTTTCTACTTCTCTGCTTTCTGTTTTGGCTTAGAGACATTTTCCTGACTTCTAAGCTATTCTTATGTCTTGGCGTACTCATGACCAGACATGTCCCTTTTAGTGGACTTCTCATGCTTGGAAATTTCTTTATTTTAGGTCTCTCCTTGGCCTTTACAGGTTCGGATGGTTTGATCATGACACTTGAACCAGGGCAATTGAACTCTAAAAGCTTCCTTTTCAGCACCAACTGCTGATCAGGAGTGGATTAAAAAATGTTTTGCTTAACTTTGTTGACCACTGGGTCCATAATCACATCCGCACATGCATGAATATGTGTTTTGCCAAGTTGCATCCTATGTTTGTCTAAGAATTCGTGCCATTTCATGGGCACAGTGCAACCCATGAGTGGTTTGAATTACACATCAACACTTGATTTGGTCGTTGCCCACAAATTCGACTTCAGACATACAAATTTTTGATAGCACCAAATCGAGAGCCTTGTGCAACACAGATCCATGAAGTTTTCAGAATAAATGTGACATATGTTATTTCTTAGCCTTCGTCAGATTTTTTCATAAGGATGCTTCAATCTCTATTAGTCGGACTTGGATTATATCATGCAGTTTTGTCCATACATTATAAAATATGCCTTGGAAAGTTTCTAACATTTTCTTTAACTTGGAGTTTGTGCCTTCATCGTGACCGATTGTCCGTTGGCCAAAATGCATGAAAAGTTTCGGTCCATGCATTAACAAAATACTCCTTATGTGGATACCAAATTGTCGGCTAATAGTCCAAACACTTCGGATGTGATGCACATCTTCTCTCAAACTCAACAATACCCTTATTTTATTATTGCTTTGTAGTTGATCTATACAAATTCGAGAAAAATTCTATAAATTCATTCCACCCCCATTATCCTCAAAGTGTTTTTTGCAATTCTTCTCAACATGTGTATTTACATGCCACCTACACAACAATCTCCTTGCTTCGGGGAAGACTCGGTCAATGGATTTGATCAAACCCAGCTCTCTGTCAGTCAAAAACATCATTGGCAAGTTGTCTAGCTCAAACATCCCTAGTATTTTTCCAATGCAATGGTGTACGATTCTTTATTTTCAGAAGACATAAAACAACAACCAACATTGAAAGTCTTGTCGATCAATGTGATACCCATAACTTTAAATAGTGGCATCCAATAGCAATTGGTTTTGTAGGTACAATCCATAAGCAGTACCAATGGGAAACACTTGGCTAGTTGAATTTTCGGGATGCGACCAGAAAATATTGATGACTCTATTATGATCACCGACTCTATGCCACCCAATATAACCATTCTCACTTAACAAATGCATTGTGTGTTGCAAAGTTGTCATGCCTTTCAATTGGAGTGTCTTTACCTAATGAATGACATTGTAAAGAGTCTTTAAATATGACACTTTGTTGAAAAACATCTCTTTCAAACCAGACAATATGAAGCGAGGAGCTCAACCCGATGTTGACATGTTTTGTAAATATTTGATATCTACTTTGTTTTGTTTGCCAGGAAAGGAATGGCCAAAAAGAGATTTTGATTTTGGATGATTGTGGGTTCCACATGTCATTTGCAGTTTCTAACGATCGTTAACTTGCAGCACCCCTATCAACTGAAATGGGCACCCACACTTCTTTGTACTGGTTGATCGACCAACCTCCAATTTTTGTCTTTGACTTTTCTTGAACTTCCCTCCCCTCTCACATCACAAGTGGATCCTTCATTTACATCTATGATCAGCGAGTTATGATTTGGTATAATTAAAACCATGTTATTATCTCTACCAACACCTTGGCACCCAATTATCAAAAACGACCTTGATGGGAATACCTACAAACAAATAACGCATACTCACGTTTGGAACACTAATAAGTTTGTTACTAAAATCAATGAACTTGTGAAACAAGATAATACAAGAATGCATGCCTACAAGAATTAACCTTACATCTTCCATAATAAATAAGGCGCCATCATCGACTACCTCTTCCAGTGCTCTTTCCTCATTGGTGTCAACATCATCAACTTTTTACATCAAGTAAATAAAAAAATTGCTAATAAGAAATGTATCTTGAAATCTATTAAACATGATATTACAACAACAACAATCAAACTAACCTTAAAAATATAAATAAACAAGTTTTAGGTTCAAATATTTACAACTAACCCTAAAAATAACAATGTTGCTTCAAATAATAACGAAAAAGGAAATTAAACATGATATTACAATAATCACAACAACAAATAATACCCATGCAAGCTCATCTCAAGTTGAAAGTGTACCTCAAGTGGAGTGGGTTGTTCTTCCTTTTGAAAATGTCAATCTTCTTCATTTACACCTACAAATGGAGCACAATGCTGACCCTCAACTCCACCATTATCATCTTCAAGCCTACCATCATCATTTTCACTAAAATCATTCATTTCTAGATGCAAACTTCACCCAAACCCTTCCAAATGAAATTAAGAAGTAGAAGAGGGGGGGATAGACGATGAAGGCGAATAAGAAAGGGAAATATGTTGATGTTGGTCGTCTGATGAGTTTGACAAGGAAGAGAGGCCTTGCGCGCGAGTTGACTTCGTTTCCTCCCTCGGATCACCTATGCGAACCTCAGAGCCAACGTCACGTATCTTATTACGGTGATATTTCCCTACTACAACATTCAATATTGGGGCTTACAGGTAATACCTAGCAGAAGATACCATAACTACTTTTGAGGGAGAACGTCTAGAAACGACCTTCCAAGAAGTAGAAAAGAGGCCTAGAGAAGATGAAGAAGTATAAGAGAGGAAGATAAATGATAAAGAGGTGTAATCGGTGTTCGATGTTTTAGCTAGAATAGGAGGGGAAGGGAAGATACGAGTGGAGTTTCTCTCATTGCTGAATTTGGGAAAAAACATTTTTTGGGTGTATATAGTGGTGGATCCTTCAGCGAATTCAAAAAAAAAATTGTGGTGTCCTTCAGCAGAATTGGTAGTGTCATTTAGCAACTTTTTTAATAAGTGGTTGCACTAAATTATATCAGATTCCATGTTTGTTTATATCAGATTCTATGTTCGTTTAATAAGTGGGTATACTTAATATTTGTAAGGTCTTGAGTAATGAAATATTGTGTTGTTCACGAGTAAAATAAAGGAAAGTCTTGTCTATTGATACCTAGTTTATCTTCACTCCACACTTTGTTCTTGACTTCTACAATGCACAAAAAAACAATGGACGTTTGTCATTTCCTAGTGACATTGCCCCTCCTAATTTATTAGAAACCGAGGTGTTGGACCTAAATTCATATCGATTCAATCATAATTATACTGAGATAATCTTATGAGCGGACTCTTGGAAATATTTGTTGCACTGTCTTCAATATTCTATGCTATGGGGAGTTCTGTTGCAGTTGCTTTAAATCAAAAAACCTAACTCCATTTTGATTGTGCAAAATGAAGTGGCAATAAAGGTGATAAAATTATAAGTGTATTCAATTAAAGATTGTTTTAAAATCCATTAAAATTAGGAGGTATTTAATTCAGAATTTTCAAAAGTCCATCAAAATCAGGGGGTATTTAAAAAATAGTTGATGAAAATGTCATCCTGCACAATTTTTTAGTGTAGAGATTTTCAAATTCTTCACCGTTTGGTAAGAAAATTTGACTTGTCATTTTGTTATATTATTTTATTTGATGCTAATCGTTGTGGATGCAAAAGGGTAAACCTTGCTAATATTGTATGCAAGTTTGGTTTACCCTAGATCAGAGAAAACCAAGGATAGATACATGGTAGATTACATAGTTATGATAGGCAACATTGTGTTAAGAATACTTGTTTCAATATTTAGAGGATTGTTGGGTAACGGAAAAACTATATGTTTTAACCATGTGTGTATTTTAATTGTTTGTTTCTTCTTCATTAATGTATATCCAACTTCTTCTATTAGTCTTAGAAGTTCTCATACCGACATAGTTGATCCGAGTTTGTCTTTATACATCTTGGGTGCACTCTCGTATGAGTGTAGCTCCTTATCAACAACAAGATTAATAGTAGGTCAAGTTGCAAAGCGGTGATCTTACTTGAGATTTTGAGTTACCTTGCTCATCGTGCTACATAGCTATTTATTGCAAGCCAATTAGTAGTAAGACTCTGTAATGAGGGCCAATTATTTATTTAATTCTTTACTTGTACTCAGGGGGTTATATATTTCATTTTCGAGATTAACTTGTTATATTTGTTTCGAAGTTGATTTAGTAGTTTCGAGATGTTAGCTATTAGATTGATTGGTTTATTTGATATATAAATGTGAACAATGGTTAAGTAAATGTGTGATGTTAGACAACTCATGTAACACCCCTTATATTTTACATAGATTTATTTGATTTTAAATAACAATCTTCTACATTTTCATTTGTTTATATATGGAATTATACTTCCTCATAAAATAAATTCCCATAAGGTCTTAGATGTAAAATATATTATTTAAAATTTACAATTTTCCCCAATCTTTATTTGAGTAGGGTTTAAAAGAAAAACATAAAGTACAATAAAATAAGAGAACATAAAATCTACAGTGGCTTTTCACGCCTCCACTCTCCCATCTCATATTTTGGGTTTTCTCGATGGAAGAAGAGAAAAAGGGAAGATAAACCTTAGAAGGTTTTAGTAGAAATAAGAGAAATGAAAGAATCTTAGGAACTTAAGGCTTGTTGCAGGAGAAGAGTACTTTCTTTCAATAATCACTTTACACCTTAGTTATAGTTAAACTTTGGTTTCAAAGAAACCAAGGTTGATTGTTAATATTTTAGTCTTGAAAAACGTATTATGTTATTGTATGTGTTACTTGAATGATATTTTATTTACTATGAAAAGAAAGAACTGATATTTAGTTTGATATGATATTGTACGTGTGGTTTGATATGATATGTGTTATTTGAAGGTAGAAATCAAGATTTAGTGGTAAATAAGACAACATCTCAATGTTGGGCTTAAACGGAGATTTAGGAATTTTGTAATGTTAGAAAATTCATAGAAATCTCCTTCCTTAGTTATTTTGGTGAGAGTTTTGTTGGGATATATCTGATTTGCAAAAGATATTTTCCATTTATGATGATTATGTTATTTTTGTTTTTAACATGGTTTAGATTACGTATTTTGCATGGACTGTAAATGTTTGGATACGTGACTTTGTGAGGATATCATGTTGAAGAATGATGTGGATACAAATTGTTAAGATTAAAATCTTAATAAAGCATAATAAGCCTTGAGAACTTATAAAAGCTAGGCAAAAAACTTTAGAACTATCACAACTCTGAAATGATGATATTTTAACCCAGAAAGAAATTAAGGGTATGTTTGGTTGCATGGAATCCTAAGATGGGAATTGAAATCCCATTCTATGGCATTTCATGCCATGGACTTGGCCAACATTGTTGTTTGGTTGTCCATGAGAATTGGATTCGAATTCCTATTATGAGTGTTTGGTTGCCTAAAACTAATCATGGGAATTATTACTATTTTTAATTATGGAGATCCTACAATTCCCTAACCAATTCTATTTTGTAGAATCAAGAACCACTTCGAAAGCTCCCCTCTTAGTGATCTTGTTACCGAATTTAAGGAAATCTCCCAACTCAATCGCTCAAGTATTCCATTCCATTATGTCTCAAAATTTATGCGCATGCTCCTGCATAATGCTGATGCACACCTACCTAGAATAGCCATCACTGTAAATTGTTAAATCAAAGATACCAACTACGCTCAACATTAGGCAAGTGTGACAAAATCTCCAAAGGGTGTTTTATTGAATAAATAGGGGACGATGGCGCCAATAAACTTTTCAAATAAAGCAAGCAATGAAAATGTCAACACCGATAATCCGATGGCTTCCCCAATATAACTAGTTCTAAAAATCATAAGAAATATGAAAAATACCTTAATGGGTTCACTTTTAGTAGTGTGTTTGATGAACCAACTTCAGCATGATATTTTGGGTCATTATAGATCAATGTTCAACTAGTAGCACATTCACTCCTAGCATTAGGGTTGAAATCTGAACCGACGGTGCAGTTTTTCACCCAAACGAGAATCGAACAGACTTTGGTCGGTTTGAAAATTTTAAAACCAGAACTGAACCGACCACCAAGTAAACCATACCGACCGACTGACTAAAACTGACATAAAACTGAACTAACCGATTATTTTAGACATATTATATTATTTTTACATAAAATATATACTGTTTATTATATATATTTAGTCGGTCCGATTTTGTCAGTTAAAATCACATAAAAACCAAAAATCGAACCAACAATATTGGTTTTGAACTTTTTAACACCGAAACCGAACCAATCGATTCGGTTTTGATCTGTTCGGACGGTTTAATCGGTTTAGTCGATTTTTTGTTCAACCCTACCTAGCAATAAGAAAAGCAATCTCTTATGGGATAAGAAAATTCACCCGAAGTTCATATTTGGATTTTGGTTAAAATAGTGATCCATAATATCCACGTCAATTTATACTTTTCTATGCATTGTTCCCAAGTTTGCACATCCAATGGTAACATTTCATTCATAAAATTGAAAAATGAAATGGAAGGGTTATTTGTCATTGAGCTAATGTTGAACTTTCAACAACCACATCACAACAAACTCACCAAGTATAAATTTTTTTAACCAACTTAACTTGGAGCATTGCTTCACCCAGTTTTCTTGTTGTCCATCGAAATAGACTGATTATACAAATGCCATTATTACTTCGAGTTCACATACCGGTGTTTGGGAGAGGCCTCTTCTTTCTCGTGTTCACAAACTCGTATTTTTTTCAACTAGATGAACCGGACTTGGAACCTAAATCATTTTTCAACCAAAATAAGATAGTCACTTTAGTATTAATGTTTACCAATTTTATTCATACTAGAAAAAACATGGTTTTCTCTAGTATCAAAGTTCAAACTTCTCATACTGTAAAACCCTTACAAAATATGCTTATATTCTTTGGCTGCAGAACAAAAATACAACTCTATCAGAACTAGTACTAATCTGCCACCCTTAAACCTGCAAATGTTTAATGGCAGTGTAAACATCCCTGTCCCCTCGGTCACTGCAATTGAGAGCGACTTTGGTTCCATTTGGTAAACTAGGGCACACCCTCTCTAAGTAAGCCAAAACATGGGGTTGATAGGCTTCGTTTGTCCCAACCCTTCAAAAACTAAAAGCCTAAATTAAAACACATTTCACCACTCAAACAACTACAGACTTATCGAAACTGATTCGACTTCTACTTTTGGTCATCATACTATATATGAAAAATTATTTGGTATTGTTGCAGCTATAAAGTGAATTTGATCATAGCATGCATGTTGGGACTATTCACATATGAACTTTGCAAAATAAATTTGTTCAATGTTTACCTTTGCTTCAAAGCAGGAAGATTAGAACAACTCCCAAATTTTGCTCCTCTATTACTTTGAATTGGAAAGCCTAGATAGGAAGCTACAAAAACAAAATACAAAAATCAGTTTAAAAGAAAAAACCCAAAAGTTTCATACATTCACAATTTCATGCAATCCTCCTAACAAAATCAAACACCATCGTCATTATTCACCAAGGTAAATATAAAACTAAATCTATTTCTTCCAAAACAAATGAAAAAATACAATCAAAACCCTGTTAAGGCTAAATTTTTCTCACACATAGTAGTACTATCTTTTTCAATCAATTTTTTTTTTAATTCGAGGGTTCCAACAAAAGTAACAAAAAAAAGGTAAGTTTCTCAACAAGATACAAAAATACACACCGAGGTTAATCAAACAAACCCAAAATCACATAAGCACTATTAACCAAATCTGATTATGTACTGGCTATTGGGGTTCCGATCTACACACAACTTCATTAGTTTCTCAACCTTCAACTACTCCATAGATTAAAAGGAACAAAAAAATTATTGAATCAATCCACACAAATGGGTATCTAACTAAACTATTGTTCATACGAGAGATCTTCTTGTGAGATTCAAGGTTTCGGGGATCACATTCCATTCAACCCTATTGAACTATACCCAAAGTTGTGCATATCCATCATGCTTCCATCCAAATGCAATCACTCAATTCAAGGAAAGTCCAAAGTGTGGCTTATATCCATATGCTTGGTCTATCATCTTTAATAATGAATGATTTACCAGTTGATGCTTAATTACCCTCCTAGGTGCAACAACAACAACTTCATTAAATGAGGGCACTTTTGCAACATTCTGATAGTGAAAGGAAGCAACATACATTACTAATAGGATTCAAACCACTACACCAGATTGACATTTTTGTAACAATCCAAAAAACAGTAACACTTTTGGGCTATAACAATTCATAAAACAATTTTACACATTTTCACAAACAAAGTGATTCAATAATTGTATCACCACAAATAGTATGGGCTTACAAGTGATGCTATTCATGGTGATCTAATTTATTGTATCACTTTTTTTGTGTAGCTATTTTTCATTTTGTTGACTATATTTAGTTTTGAGTTGAAATTGTTTGGTGAATTGTAATAGCTCAAAAGTGTTATTTTTTTTAAGTTGTTACAAATATGTCAATTTGGTGTAGTGAACTTTCAGTTGAAGCTTGACACTTGCAACAAAACCTCTCAATTTTAACATTCACACCATCAACATTCCCCACCATTCAAAGCCATAAAAACAAGATCTGAACACTCCCATCAATTGCTCCACTTCTTCTACTACAACCACATTTTTACAGAACACAAAAAATAACTAACATACCCATTGTCTGGATTTGAATAAAAAAAGGTACTTACTTGTGATGAGGCAAAGAAAATGGTGTTCTCTGTCTCTCACATTTCGTTCGCACAATCAAACTACTCATCAGAATCCCATCTTAGATTTTGCATTTCTAAAATGGGGTTTCATCTAATCCAAGTTTTCAATTGAAAAACAAAAAAGGATAAAAATAGAAGATAAACATTGGGGGTTTACTTAAAGTAAAAGTTTTTTCTTAAATTTCTTACAAAATCTCAATATTCACTTTTACAGAACAAATATTACAACTGACATCCAAAGCAAGTGAAGTACCACCACCCCTTGATAAAATTAGAAATAAAACACCTATTTTTGTTTTTTCTGAAGCTGAGAAATGAAGTTATCTGCCTCTATAAGCCCAAAAAATAGAGAGAGAAGCTCGAAAACCCCATGTCACGTTCTACTGTAATTTATAAGAAGTGGGTTTATATGTAAAACTAGATAGAGAGAATCTGATTCCCCATTGTCAAAGTTAAGTGCATAACTGAAAGGGCCGTAGTTGAAAACCTCTGTTTCGAACTACTCTTGACTTGTCTCTTGATTTCTGCTCGAACCATTAAAAAAAACTAGATCTACTCTTAACTAGTAGAGATCGAGAAATAGAGAGGGAAGAAGATGAGAAATGTACCTTGGTGGAGGAGAAGGCTTTGAATGGAAGAGAGATCTGCTTCAAGCCTTCAATTTAGTCTTGCAAAAAATTTCCTGAGAGATCTGAGGCGTCTGATCCCACCAATGGTGGGAATATATGGCACATGCAGGCATCCCATGCCAATAAAACCCTAAACAAACACCTAAAATCTTATTTCAAGTGGGAATATGATTCCTATTCCCATGAAATGGGTGCAACCAAACACACCCTAAATGTCCTTGTGCCATGTCTTGCAGAGTTTCTTAGATAGAAACTAAATAAATTTGTGTCTGATTCTTGCGAAAGTGGAAGTTATTAGCCACAATTTAAGCTTTATTATGTTCATGCGTCGTCTGAATATGGATGTGAGATGTTATGCGCTTGTAGCTATGTTGTTAGGGGTGATAACGCTGCTATTTTTTCAAATGGCGTCCGCTCAAGCTAGCCTCGCCTTAGGGGGGGTGCTAAGTTTTGGGCGCTAATATCACTTTTTCTTAATAAAAATAACTAACTTAAGCCAGTTTACTTATTAATTAGTTTATATAATAACTATATAAGCCACTAATTAAAAGGATTTATCTATTTTAAGGATGATGAAGATAAAAATGATGAAATATCCTCGGGGGATAATTTTTCTCCAACAAGGTTTTGCTGTCAGAGGAACTCTGGAGGCGTCGCCAAGGCGCCCGAGGCACTAGGAAACCTCCATAGCGCTTCACAGTGCTCCGCGCCCTTGACAACATAGGCTTGTAGCCCTTATGTGGCTTGGTGTTGGACTCATATAGTTTGGGCTTGCTTATTGATGATTTCCCACTAGTGCATGATTAACTTAGGGGTTCCCATTATATGAGGGAGACATGGGGACATGTATGTTTAGCATGAAGGGATATGTGATTATGGTAGATTCTAAGGAAATTAATTTACTAATAAGTCGTGAAATTTAGACAAACTTGATTTTATAACTTAATTATAAGTAAATTTGTAATTAAAAACATAACGATATTCATGATACTAGCATAGTTTGGAATTTGTGAACAATTAGTATATGTATGATATCTTTGTAAGCTCTCACCTACAGGATGGCAAGCTAACTAATATTTCTTACTGGGTAAGCTTGCGATATAAGTCTCGTAATGGGTAAGTGTAGCTAATTGCAAAAGATATTCCATTGTATATTTAATATTGTTTTTCCTTTGATTTAACATTTATGCTAGAAATGTATAAGCTTATAGTCCCTACGATAAAACGTTTATAACTTAGTAATTAGTAAAAGTCTCATACCAATATTTGTTGACCCAAGTTACTTTTTGCTTCTTGGATATGTTCTTAAATGAGCATAGCCGACCAACACAATTTACAAAAGGAAATGTTGAAGTTGAGGTTGCGGTTTTGGAATCATAGTAATTAATTCAGAGCTAATGTGCCATTATTTGAGATTTGTATGTAATAAACACTTTAGAGTGAGATTAGAAACTCTTGTCTTTTTATTAAGTTATGATTCTTTAGAGGTTAGCAAACTGGGTTGTTATCTTTTCATGTTGGAGCAAATTTTTTTATGAACATTATATTCTAATTTTGAGGTGTGCCTTGAGTATTCATTAATTGTGCAATATGTACTATCGTGGATGCGAAACTAATTGTGGATTGCATGAAGTGGTTTGCATTTCACATCCCTAATTTTGGTAAATTATGAATTTTATATATGAAAAATTTAGAGAATATTTGATTTTTCTAAAAAATGGGGCGTAACAATTTGACATCAGAACATTTGGCTACCTAGACAAGGATTTGGTCTAGGTGATCCTTGAAATGTGGTACTAGGATTGGATGAGTACTTTGGAATGATATGATGAATATGTTATAATATTAAGGTTGTTAATATTGTTGTCCATTTTATTTGAAGGTCATGACTAGGGCTAGCAATGGGTCAGACCATGCAAGCTGGCGGGCATGACAAGTCAAACTTGAAACCAGCCCATTTAGTTGTCATGCCTTTCACAAAACCCTGACCCAACCCACTTATAAACCGACTAGTCCAACCCGGTCGTCCTGACATGTTTATGTGAAACAAAATATTATTTTATTTGAACTAATGACATTACAAATGAATTTTACTTTTAATTGCTTCAAAGTAAATATCAAATAAAGGAATAATTGATTTAATATCTATTATGGATTATATATTCCAAAATATCTTATATGTATTTACTTAAGTAAAGTTTTAAATCAATTATTTCTTAAACTTAAAAGATTATGTTATTTTTAATATGATCAAATTCAAATCATGTCTTAATTTACAAAAAAAAAAAAAAGATATATAATATATTTTTACCAATAATTTTTCTCACTGGCTCATATTGGTCAAAACGAGTTAGACACTCGGCCCAAACCCTTTAACTTAACGGGTTGGCCCGAAATAACCTGAAACCATTTATAACGGGTGGGGTTGGTGGGCTCATGCCAAATTGCCAGCCCTAGTCATGGCTGGAGGACATGTTGCCCAAGAAATAATAATGGACAAAATGGTGGAATGGTCAAGAGGGCAAATCGTAGCATGGCTCAGGTGGATGTGGGAGCAATGATGATGCAACTCCTTCAGTCTGTTCAAAATAACCATCAAGACAATTAGGGAGATGCGTTTTCCAAAAAGAACAAAGACTCTACAAGCTTGGGTGGCAAAAAGTTTGATGGAGATAGTGGGGGCATAACAGCAGATACATGGATTTAGAGGTGTGAAATGGTGTTTGAGAGAATGCAACTAACAAAAGTTTAGAAACAAGAGTTGGCTACTAAACAACTTTGAGGGACCACATGTTTTGTTGGAAATCCATTCCAAAGAGTATGACACTAGCACGATGATTTGCAAAATTGCAAAGATAGGTTTGAGAAGATGTATATCCTAACAACGGACTGAGATCATCATTTCTGTAGGCAAGGGGGTAGGGATCGTACACAACAATATCAACATTGCCTTCAAGGTAATTTAGATATATATTTTTATCACTAACATACCCACAGATCTTTATTACTACTTAGACGCTAATCAACATAGTAATGGAAAGTTTAAGTTAAATATCTTTTGAAAACTCTCTTTGAAAAAACGTGATAATCTTGAAAAAGTAAAAGAAAATAACATAAAACTTATGAAAATCCTATCTCTATATTCAACATGAGTGCATAAATATTTTGCCTCTAATCCTTTCTCAAGGATTGGTCATGAAGTCTCATAAAAAAAACTTTCTAGACGATATGAACAACGGAAAAATATAATCTAAACTACGTAAAGACATAGAGGCTTCATATCTCCCATGAAAAATATTAACACATGAAGTTTAGAAATGACAAAAAAGGAATATTATATTAAGCTTAATATAAAAATATCTTTTACTTAAATCAAAACAATCATTTAGTGGTTTTAATTTAATAATGGTTAAACATTACTGCCATTGCAATATCTTCTCTCTAATGGCCCACAAATGATGTCTATATGTATGCCCAATACTATGTTCTTTACCATAGAAATGTGCCCCACACATGAACTTTCATTTGCTATTGGCTTTAGTTTAATAAGATATACAATTTTGGGAATTTGGAGTGGGCCCCACCACACTACACAGTAACTCCGTCCCTAGCCATAACCACATATATTTGTAGGTGGATAAGGGTTTGGTCAATACATGATGGATTAGTCGACAAAGGCAGGGGCGGAGCTAGGATTGCAGACAAAGGGGGGGGGGGGGGGGGGGGGGGGGGGGGGGGCAAGAAAATAAATCACAAATAATTTAATTCTTAAATTTTGTGTTAATTTCTTTATAGGGTTTGTTTGATAAAAAAAAATTAAGTGTTTGATGATTTGGTGCGTAGGCTCTTCTCATAGATGTAATAAATATGGAGATGCCTGTAAATGATTTCGAGAACCCAAAGTTACTTCAAGCTTCTTCGAGCCTTATAGAAGTAACCATTTAGTTAATAAATATATTCAATTTGTAATGTAATATATGAGATATAATTTAAATTCTTTCATTTACCAAATATAGAATGATGATGATGATGTCGATGGCAAGGTTGTTAGTAATGGTGAGTTCAACAGTAAAGAACGATATCAATGGAAGTGGTACTTGATGATAGAGACTTATTTCTTACGGATGATGTAAGGCTGATTTTTGTATTATCGTTTTGACAAGTTTCCATGTTTTATCGTTTTAAAAATGTTGGGGTTCTTAACAAGTTTATGTATTTTTAAGGTATTCTCATCAAGCTCGGCGTTGATAGCTTGGTGTGAAGGCATTGGTAGGGATAATAACATCATTGTTATTATTACAAAATTGGAACCTTTAATCACAGACGTAAGGGAATGTTACATTTTGGGTGTGAAAGGGGAGGGAAGCGCGACAAATTGAAGAATCAAGTTCGATCAAGCAGTACAAAGAAGTGTGGCTACACATTTCATTTGAGAAGGATCCCATAAAGTAATGACCATTGGAAGTTGCAAGTGACTTGTGGAACCCACAATCATCCTCGATCAACATCACTTGTTCACCATTCGTTTGTTGGGAGATTGAATGAAGATGAGATGATATATGTGCACAATATGTCGAAGTCGGGTGTAAAACCTTGCCACATATTGCATGGGTTGAAAAGAGATGGATCCCAATAATACCTTGAATTTGAGGAATATTTACAATGTAATTTCTCAAATAAAGATAGTCCAATAAAAAGGCAGAACGACTTTGCAACATACCATGTACTTGTTGAGTCAAAATAATTACATTGAGTGGAATACTATTGATGAGGGGAATAGAGTCACCAACATTTAAGGACGACTTTGCTGAAGTGTTTGGAATATGAAGGAGTGTTTGGTATCTGCAAAAACAGTATTTTGTGAGTGCATGGACTGATACATTTATGCATTTTTGCCAACGGACAACTGATCACGTTGAAGGGGCACACTCCAAGTTGAAGAACATTTTGTAAAATTCATAAGGCACATTTCTGAATGTATGGACGAAGATACATGATATGATCCAAATCCAACTGGTAGAGATTGAATCGTTATTTTAAGAAAGTCTTACAAAAATGAAGAATGAGCATGTGTTAAAAATTTTTGGGAAACTTCATGGGTCCGTGATGTATAAAGCTCTCGATTTGATTCTATTGGAGATTGAGAGGTGTGAAAAGGTGGGCAATGACCCAGTCAAGTGTGGATGTGTGATTCGAACCACTCATGGATTACCTTGTGCTCATGAAATTACAAGGTATCTAACTATAACTGGACAACTTCCATTAGGTACCTTACAAGTATTAGATGAGACTTGGCAAAACTCCTATTCGTGAAGTCCATGATGTGATTATAGACCCATTGGTTGACGCCCTTATGCAAAAGTTTAAATGAATCAACTCCAGATCAGAAGTTGGTGTTGAAGAGGAAACTGTTAGAGTTGAGTTGCTTGAGTTCAACTGTAATGATTGAATCATCGACACTTGTGGCGGGCAAAGGGAGACCTAAAAAGAAGAAGTTGTTGAAGAGTGATAGTCAACTAAAAAGGACCCATTGGGTCACAAATACACCATGACTCAAAAGGAACTAAAAGGCCAAATAAAAATGTTTTCTAAACAAAAGCAGAAGACAAAATCCTCTAACAACAAATTTATGACGGAAATTTCTTCTTTGATATGGGATTATATTGAATATTGAGAACGTACTAAGGGATGTAAATTGCGGATTTCGATGCATTACTAAATTCCTACAATACAACATCGAAAGTGGTTGAAAGCAGGTACGGAATGAACTACTAATGGAGCTGGAAAGTAATGAAACATTGTGTGTTGGAATGTGGCACGAGTCAGGTGTGAAAGTTGTCAAGGATGTTTTGATAATTCTAAAAGGCAAGGCACGGATTAATGGGAAAAATTGGTTGATGGATCCTGACATGTTAGAGGTTGCAGTCAACCATTACCAGTGTGTATTTGTATGTTATGGGAACCAAAGCACTACATGTTTTCCATATCTTCACCTGCCATCACAGTTTCACGACAAACTGGTATGTTTCATAGCTCACCTTGCCCACAGTCATCAGATAAGGGTGCAAGATAGCCCTAACTTCAAGCTGAACCTGCTCCCATTCCGAGTCAAGAAATAGATAAATAGACACGTTATGGCCAACACCAAGTATATAAGCAGTGATTTCAAATCCAGAGTCACTATGTCTTACTCCATATGCAACCAAAACCACCATTGCCTCCAACAATACCTACTTGGCCAACTCACATATTTCTTTCAGCAATATCATGGATGAATATGTTCGAGGCCCAGCTCCACATTGGTGGCGTAATGGTGAAGACGTTCAATGCCAAGAATGCAAAGAAGATATAAAAAAAAAAAAAAAAAATCGGAGGAGGTTGCATCCATAATCGATTAATTTTTTGGATGTAAATACTGAGATGTGGACTTTTTTTGGTGATATAGGACAATCAATATGTTAGAAAAGTCACATTTTGTAATTTATGGATGACTTGCATGGTTCTCATCATTTAATATCATTATAAATATAAAGATGAATTTTGGTATGTTGTAAGCTCAACTGCTTTTTTTTTGTGTTTGTGATATGTTGGCTCGGAACACTGTTGCTTATTTAGTTAGTTTTTCATTCACAAGGGCATTGAAGCTTTCATTTATTTATTATTCTTTGTAGAGATTGGTATAAAACATGAGTTAATTGGTATGGAGTGTTGTTTCAACATTTCATCGAAGGTGAATCTATATGAGAATCATGAGTTAATTGGTTGACTGGGTTGGTAGTCTTACTTCAACAAACAACATTGTGAAGGCAGGACAGTTTTCTCTGATGGTAATGGAACTACAATCCAAATCATTGAGTGGAGTTTAAATGGGTTCCACAAAAGTATAAAAATCTTGTGAATGAACTTCTTTGGAATCTTTCAAACATATTGTCAAGTGTGGTCTCTTCTCTAGCTACCAAGGCTTGTTCTCTTCTACTTTACTAGGAACATCAATAATCTTTGATTTTGTTTTTGACATAATGACTCAATTTCCAAAGTCTTATCAGAAGAACACCAATTATGTACTAATTTTTCTGTTTATTAGATGGTGTAATTTGGCACAGTACATGTCAGACTAGAGTTTTTCTATGTTTAGAAAAAAACATGAATCAAAACATGAAAAAAAAGAGAATGGACTTCCATTCGCATTGATCAATGCGAATGGAAAAAATTCTAGGAAAAAACTCTGGAATTTTTTCCATTTGCCTAGACCAATGCGAATGGAAGACATCCATTTGCAATGCACATTGTGAACAGAAGTTAACCATTCGCATTGGTCAGGCGAATGGAAAAAATTCAAGAGTTTTTTTACCAATACGAATGGAAAAAAAATTCAAGAGTTTTTTACTGGAACTTTTTCCATTCACATTGACCAATGCGAATGGAAGTCCATTCTCTATTTTTTCATGTTCTTCAAGCACTACTTCCTGTGTTGAGTAATCTCAATATTTTCAAATTCTATTAGGATCTTGATGCATTGTATTTTATCTATGAAAGGTTGTCATAAAAAACCCAACCTATATACATGTATGTACATTTATCTATGAAAACAAAATCCAAAAATTTCAGGCATGGACTAAATATTTCAGCTTCTTATCTATCCACAACAACATTGTGTGCAGTCACACTTGGTCATCGAATAAATTAGTTTACTATATCATAATATGCTTGTAGTTATTCTCTGTGACTTAGTCCTAGTTACAACTTCTATTATAGTATGGGAGAGGGGCATCAATGTGGTTCACTTCGCCTTAGGGAAACAAAAAAAAAACTGAAAATGTTTTCTGCTTATCAACACTACATGCTTTCTGCTTAGGAACAAAACACCCAAAAAAAATGAGAATTAACAAATTTAAATTTCTGAACTAAAAATGTGCAAGGACAACTTGCATTATAGTATTGATAGTAACAACCAAAATGCTACAAGCCCTTTAGTTGAACTCTACCCAATATAATGGCCACAAAACAAACTCTGTCATACCAATCTCACCCAAATCAATAGCGAAGTTATCGGGCATAAACAATAAAAATTCAGGGAAGAACATCTAAAAGCTCAGAAATGACAACACTGTTATACAATATGACTACATGAAGTCAGAATTACATCAAAATTATGCTTAATCCACACCAAGAGTCTACATTAGTGTCAACACTCCTATATTTGTTTGTGCTTCGATTTGCTTCTACGCTCATTAATCCACCACCAATTTTACCACTGTCAACACTCATTGGCAGTTCAACATCCTCTTCCTCTTCGTCTTCCACGGGCATAGTCATTCCTTATAGCAAATCTCAGACTTCCTTTTGCCTCCAAAGTAATAAAACCTTGTTAACATTCCCACCTTCTTCAATAGAGGCATCTAGCAAGTTAATAGCCTCCGCAACTGCAATGTTTTGCAAAGAAACATTTGATGTTAGTAAAAAATCATGTAAAAATGAGTTATTGCATGTGCAAAATAAATATATTTGTATTACCTTATTACTTCTACTTTTCTTCGGTGGTTGGATGAAAGAATGGCTAATCATATGAATCCACTATAAGTAATCCTCGTTGCAATCCCATGGAAGCTTCACAGGTGCACCTCGATAGTCATTTGACATGAGATGATTCTTCTAACAGCAAACAAAGACAAAATGTCATGCTTCATCGAATAATTCTTTCCTAATCGACCTCTATTCTTTACTTTGGCTCGAATGGGGGGATTTGGGATGACTTTTACCTTTCCCATTTGTCTCATGACTTTATCGAGGCGATACAGTTCTTTTATGTCGAGGCATAACAAACATTCTAATAACCATGTGATGTTGTGAAGGGCAATGTTTCGCTTGGAATTCACATAAGGGTCCCAAATTCCCTGCCAATAAGAGAATCAAAGTTATTATAATATGGAAGAGAATTCATACAAATTAATTGGAACAATATCACACAAAATTACCTCTTCAGCAGACATGTCATCGATATGCTTTCTAAGAGTGGTGATTTGTTTTGTCAAATCCCCTACAAGTTGTGGACATTCCCATTTAGCCATGGTGGGGAGAGTATCATTCCATGTAATACTTCAGTTACCCCAAAATCTGAAATGATCGTATACCCTATAAACGAAAACAACTTAAATGTTATTTTAAATAATTTTTATACATTATAAAGGTATAACACTAAATATCAAATTCTAAACATACATCCAAAAGAGGCAAATATCCTGATGTTCGCTTCGTACCCTCTCTGCTAGCACAACTCAATTGATAGTACATGAACACCAATGTTCCTACGCCATCCAGGGTGATGGTCATCCTTCCAAAGGTAAGTAAAATGTGTTGGTCTCAGGTTGCCAACGCTCCACGAAAGTACAAATGGTCAACTTATCAACACGGTCCTTACAATAATAAATCAAGGGATATAAACCGCTATTATAGACCATTTTCTTTACATCTTCCGGCTCGAGTTTCAAATTCCAAACTATAAATTCCTATACTGATGCCAACACCTCAATGTGCCTCGTTCCTAAATACAAAAAACATAAAGATAAAGTAATTCAGTGCCACAAATATATATATATAAACCATACATTCATATAATTTAAGCAATTGTAATTATTTACTTACCTCATGACCATCCCAAATGGAACGAGAAATATGTCCACATAAATCCTCTAATATGGAAACATCCTTGGGACCACCAGGATACGAAACTCTGACATCTTTATTCATCTTCATCGGCAGCATGTACAACATCCATATCTTCATCATCATCCCTAGTCACATTCTCACCCTCTTGTACCTCATCACCCATCTGTAACTCGTTTTCTTCACCATGTCGACCTCCTTCAATTTGTGATTGGGCTTGACTTTGAGATAAAATTAGAAGCCTAGCTGCTTCTTGTGCGTCTATCAAATTTCCCCCCATTTCATCCTCTCTCTGCTTCTTCTTCACTTTTTTCTCCTTATTTTTTTCCTTATTTTTTTCAGTTGTTCCATCTTTTCTTTGCCTTTTTCTGCAATTGATTTTCGGTGAGACGCCATTATGGGTCGTTTTTATTGTCTATCACCTCCATCATCCCCACCACCATCACCACTACCAACAAAAGAAGACATAATAAACCTTCAAACAAAAGGATGAAACAAATTGGCCAGTAAATTAAAACTAAAATTTAACTCACAAATTTCAACTAAAATTTCACAATATTATGTAATTTATCCATTAAATTGGCCACAAATTTGGTTACCAAGACAAAAAAAAATTGCTAATTTCAAACACGAGATGATTATGTTTCAACTTCGACTTCGATCTAGCATTCAAATTTGAATTTCAAACAAAAATAAATCCTTCGATTGAGAGACTTTGACTTTTGTTGGGAGTGGAGGAGTTTCGATTGAGATTGGACTTCAATTGAGAGTGGAGGAGTGTCGATTGAGAGTGGAGGAGTTTCAATTGGGAGACTGGAGATTGAGGAGTTTCAAGACTGAGGAGTTTCGATTGAAAAAATTTCACTTCTAATTGTAGGGTTATATTGGTGATGTGGGAGATAGGTGGTGGTGTGGAAGATAAATGGGGTGGTGAGGGAGAGAAATAAACTTGGATGGTGGTGTGGGACAACATATTTGGTGTTGTCAAAGAGGGTTTGCCTTAGTAAAAAGATGAGAAGTTAAATAAAGTGAAAATGGAAACTGACATTTGACCTAGCACATTGGGGATTGTGTAAGAGATTCTCCTTGGTTGTGTTGGCCATGTGCAGGTTCAAATCTTCATGTTGACTTTCTCGTGATCCATAATTGTTAATGCTATGAGCGATTGAATTCATGGATCTTAGGCTTGGAACATAGAAGTTGTACTTGAGAATGCCCAAAAGATTTATTGAACTCTCTTTCTCTGAGCTTGATTTAAGCATTTTCTACTCTGGTTCCTACAAAGGCACATGGTAATAACTGTTTGTTTTAATGCATTTCAGAAATTCCAGGGAGAGAGGGATGGGTGTAACCACCCATCCTCCTCGAGATGAGCACATCACCATCGAGATGCATGCTGACGCTCATCTCGAGGATGATGGGTGGTTACACCCATCCCTCGCTCCCTAGAAGGGCTAAATGCATTTAAGATAATAAGAATAGGTTATTTGAGGGATTTATAATACAAACTTGTGTGCTTATCATTGATAAAGGCTTTTGACTTGGGAGTGCACTTATGATCACATGGGGTGTTAGTAATATGAGATTGATATATCTCGTCGTACATCTGAATGCAACATTTTGCATGATTCGAGTCATGTGTAAGATGGGTTCACACACAAATCATTGTAGATGTCAGCTATGTTCATTAAGGAGTAAGATGATTGTGTGTTGTGAACTTGTAATTTTTAATGTAAATTTTTCAAAAAAAGAAAACATATCAACAGTTACAAAAAGTAATTAACTAGGAATCACAATAAATAATTCATGATTAAAGATGGAAAGGCTAAGCTTAATCAATAAATTAAATGAATCATAATTAATGGAGTAAATTACACAATATTTGTTTAGGGTAATTTGCACTTTGCCCCCTATTATATATAGCTAATTAATAAGTAGACTCATCATTAATCACTATTACAATTACCCTCCTTGATAGCGGTCAATGTCCATTGACTGTCAATTTTGAAAGCAGATTGCCAAAATGTCAGTCAGAAATCAAAGGCTGAGATTGAATCTTTCGTATCTCGAACATCTCATCTCGAGGAAAATCCTAAGGTCCAACTGAAATCATATTCGTATCTCGAGAAAAATCCAACAGCTATTTTAAAAAGAATATTTCATCTTAAACAACTCATCTCGAGGAAAATCTAACAATCCAAATTTAACAGTACACACATCTCTAGGTAAATTTAACAATCTAAATTTATTTATGCGCGCATCTCGAGAAGATTCGAAGGTCCGGCGTGCATCTCGAGGAAAATCTGACGATCCAACACTCATCTCACTAAAAATCTGACAGCTCAGATTTATTTGTGCATGCATGTCTAGGAAAATTTTACGGTCAGATTTCCTCTAGATGTGAGCATAAATAAATATGAGTCGTCAGATTTCCTCGAGATGTGTGTTGAAACATCAAAATTTTACTCGAGATGCGTGCACGGATAAATTTGAGCCTTCAGATTTTCCACGAGATGTGTGCACGAATAAATTTGAACTGTCAAATTTTCCTCGAGATGAGTGTTGGACAGTCAGATTTTTCTTAAGATGTGTGTTGGACTGTCAGATTTTTCGCGAGATGCGTGCTGAACCGTTAGATATTTTTGAGATGCATGCATTATTAAATTTGGACTGTTAAATTTACCTAGAGATGTGTGTACTATTAAATCTGGACCATTAGATTTTCCTTGAGATGAGTTGTTTTTTTAAATCTACTGTTGGATTTTTCTCGAGATCGAATACAATTTCAGTTGGACCTTAGGATTTTCCTCAAGATGAGATGATCGAGATACGAAAGATTCAATCTTTACCTTTGATTTCTGAGGGGCATTTCGGTAATCTGCTATGAAAATTGACGGTCAATGAACGTTGACCGCTAGTCATGGGGGTAATTGTAATAGTGATTAATGATGGGTCTACTTATTAATTAGCTATGTATAATAGGGGCAAAGTGCAAATTACCCATTTTTTATTGTGTGCTTATGGTGGGTCCCGTTGGGCTAGAAAGTCGGAGACAAAAAGGGAAGGGTTAGTGGGAATTGAACAAAACACCCTCACTCCAGTATTTGGTTCTATCCAGGATATAAATAAATTTTCCAATCCGTTTATGGAGACAACTTTGTCATTTTGTAATTGGGATACAAAAGTAAGCATTTATAGTGAACGTACAAACTATCCCTTGGATATTTTGTTTTCTCAGAACATCTCCAACGCTCTCCTTAGGAGACTCATTGAGTAGAGGTGTACATAATAGCGAGTAAAAACACATTTTCACCACTCCAACCGACATGGTACAAAATCGTTACATACGACGGGGCTCTAAAGATTCTCTCATCTCGGTTTCTCTCTCCCTAAAACAAATGCACCTATGACCTCGTTAGGTAGTTTTTACATCAACGACACAACCATGGATTTTGATCAGTGTTCTAAAAATCGCTAGGCGGTGGGCGGGCGGCCAGCAGGTGCCTAGCGCCTAGGCGGTGCCTAGGCGGGCGCCTAGGCGGTGCCTAGGCGGGCGCCTAGGCGGTTTTATATTTTATATTATAATTTCATAATTTACAAAAATTTAGCATAATACATTAATATTTTATCAATTACTTCCAATTTAATGCCAGAATACATATGAAAATCAAAAATTTATAAACATAAAAAATTAAGCTTACATTAAAATTTATAATAGCATAAGTTGCATAACATAGAGTTTCATAGAGATTAAAGAGAAAAAAGAATTACATACTTGATGAGTTGATGGTACCAACCTGTGTTCTAAAAAGCGGCCTGAAATAGGAGCTACTTGAGAAAGAAACAGTCTCTTGGCATTTTACCATGGCAATTGCTCTATCAACTACAACTTTCGCTGCAAAACAATATGCAAAAAAATTGAAAAATAATTATGTGATAAACAGAAATGTCAGTGACAGTAGAAATAGACAAAACCTAGTTCTGCTACCTTCAACAAGTTGTCCAAAGGGAGAAAATGCATCTCGAAGCTTTTCATCTGTGGTTAATCTTGAAAGGCCTAACATAAATAGAAAACGAGGCTTGCCAGAAACATTAATTATTTCCATTCAAAATCAAAACTACTTCAAAAATCAGCATAGCTAGCCTAGATCTAGAAGGGATAAATGGAAGCATTACAGCCACAGGCAGCATAATATGAGCATATACTTCAAAAATCAGCATATCCATATAGTGTATACAGGTAACAACTTGGATTACAGGCAGCATGTCACCCTATACAAAAAGAAGGCAGCATGTTGTCACCCTATACAAAAAGAAGGCAGCTTATAGCCTTATACAAAAAGAAGGTAGCCAATACAAAAAGAAGGCAGCATGTCACCCTATACACATCATAATGATCATATGTCTGATTTTTTACTTATAGGCAGCACAGCATATTGTTAACCAAAAGTATACAGGCAGCAATCAGCATTACAAGGCCAGGCATTAGATGGAAGAATTACAACCTGCAAAACAAATAATGGATAAATTTGTTAACCATCCATCTTCCCTTATTTTGCAAATCAAATTTGTTAACCATCCATCTCAAGGTGTACATGTAGACCCTAGTTTTGGATCAAATAACTAAGGCCAACTAATGTGGTATTCAATTATTCATCTCAAGTTCTCAACCATTCATGTATTCATACAACTAATTACAAGCATTACAAGCTTTCTTATCACAGGTAGCATATTGTTTCATTACAGGCAGAATATTACACAAAAGTTTTCTTATACTTATCTTATTATTCAGTTATTCTTATCCTATTGTTAACCAAAAGTAGATGGAATTTT
This sequence comes from Berberis thunbergii, assembly GCA_003290165.1. Lineage (NCBI taxonomy): Eukaryota > Viridiplantae > Streptophyta > Magnoliopsida > Ranunculales > Berberidaceae > Berberis > Berberis thunbergii. Next base: position 134,968 of record QNQO01007663.1, read on the forward strand.
TTTTTTTTTAAAATGACAACATAGAGGTCATACCAAAAATAACTTTCTCATGCTGACTTTAACATTTTATATCCATTAATTTCAATATTTCATACAAAAATAACTTAAAATAAAGGTCATACCAAAGCTTATATTTGGGCTCCAATTCTAGAAAATTGGGTCAACCTTCTGTGGCTGGGTTCATTTGGGAGCAACACAAAATTCCCATGGTGGCATGGGATGATATCTGCCATCTGATAAAGGAAAGGTGGGATTGGCAGGGACATCAGGTTATCCCAACCAAACAGCCAATACGAGGCATATATATAGAACCTCCTGACCAATGATGACAATTTGTAGTCTCAATGGGAAAAAAAACACTTACTAAAAGACCAAAATTTTGGTCCTTAAGTGTGTCCAAAAATTGCAAATGGCGTTGGAGATCATTCTATTTCTCTATGAACAGAAATCAGGCCAAGTCATTTGAAAAACATATCATTGGAGATGGTCAAAATACAAGGTTTTGGAGAGACCCCTGGCACCCCGATGGGATACTCTGAAACTGGTTCTCTCAATACCTCACTTATAGTTACAAAATGCTAAAGTGGCTACCATCATCAACAATATTCATGGGCTGTCCTGAATCAGGTAGCAGGTCACATTCAAAAGTTGAACTAATGGATTGTTGTACTCACACTCAGCACATTCAATTGCTTAAAGTTAAACAAGGTAAGAAAGAAGATGATTACCTTGCAGAGTTGTAGGCTTGCAGCAGAGAAGCAAATAAGTGGAGCGATTCGAGCGAAACAGCGAAACAGCGAAATGTTCGCTTGCAGGCTTGCAGCGCAGCAGCAGAGAAGCAAAAATGGCGATTGGTTCACTTCCTCTTCTTCCGTTCTTCGTCTTCCTCTTCTTCGTCTTCCCCTTCTTCTTCTTCTCCTTCTTCTTCTTCTTCTCCTTCTTCCCCTTTTCTTTTGTTTGCAAAAGCAAAACCTAAAATGTCATCGATTGAGGATTGAGTTTGGTTTGGGTTTTTTTTATTAGTTATTTGCAACCAGCCAAAAAAAAAAAAAAAAAAGCCCAGCCCTCCCAGCCCGACTAGGTCCGCCCAGCCCGACTAGGTCCGCCTAGACCCGCCCAGACCCGCCTAGGCGCCCTGTCCGATTTTTCCCTCCGCCCAGCAATTAGTCGAGGCGTTTCCTTACCTACTAGCGCCTAGGCGGCAGCCGCCCAGGCCGCTTTTTAGAACACTGATTTTGATAGCTTTGGTTACCTTAACTATTTGGGTCTTATCAAATAAAGATAAAAGTAATAAAAACAATGTAAAAATATAATTTAGGAACTCTCCTCTTTGTGTACGAGCATCTTATAAAACACTATTTTAATCAAATAAGGAGTTTCCCTAGGGAGAAGCCCTTGGAGATGCTCACTTTGAATCAAAGATGATGGAAAATATGATACATCTCCGGAGGTATTTTGTATAAGATATTATCATAATGTAAAACAGGGAAATTAATTGATGTAGTCAATTCCTGCTCTCATTCTTTGCTGCTTACCTAGACCTGCACAAGTAGCACATGTGAGCCAAGGATGACTATGTGGCAGCCAATGGCACTTTGATGCTTGAGTTAGATAAGGCTTAGGAGAGGCTTAAAGTTGTAAATTGGGTTTCCATATCATACCTTAAGTTCATCGACCTTATCTCCATTTTATAGTGTGAGAGTCCTTGGTTGGCTAAGCCTTTGGTGGTGTAGTTTAGGAAAGAGATATTGCTGGAGATTCCTAATTGGGAGTTGTCCATAAGGGATCGTTTCCCTACATGACTCGTTCTTCTAGATCTGCGGGAGAGGTTTCCAAAAAAAGATTGCCCAACTTATATTCTAGTATTTGTTTCCTAGTTGAATCCAATGTGTTGCTTGCCTGCAAGTCTTGGGTAGATCTCTCCGATACTTCCCTTATAGGTTTTACGAGTATTGGGCCTGACCGCGTGACGTGTGAGCATAAGGGCTCATTGCAAATCGGACCCGACTGTCTAGATCCTGCCAATAATAAGCTTAGAGTTGTTTGGGCCTCGCCAGATTGAGCATGCAATGAGGCCTTCTTTGTTTTGTTGACGAGATTATCATGACACAGTGCTAATCAGAGGACGGTTTGGTGTATCATATGTTGCCCCCCCCCAAGTTAGTGGCCATCAAATCGATCCACTAAATCGCTTTGATAGAATCTGTAGATTTGTGATGATTGAACTCGAAACGTTGTCTCATGCGACACACATTATTAAATGAGTTCGTGACCATTCAGTAAGGAGAGGGGGCGTCACTGCCTAGTGCTTATATGAGCCACCACTTTTGTGAGAGGGGGTATCTTCACCTTGTATCCCTTCTATGTCTTTTCTGTTTTCTTTTCTATGTGTTCTTTGTTGCAATTTTTTTAAAAGTTGGAACTTTCTCTTCATGGTGGACAGCGTCGAACTTACCCCCGGACAGAACATGCTCTCTGTTTGCCATATTTTTTACCAGAAATAAAAGGGGTGTGATTTGGTAAGCTTCATGAGGACTATGGGATTCTTGAAGACTTGGAGCTTACCCCGTTGAGTGCTACTCACAGTCCGTTGACGCCCTGCAAGGGTTCATTGCCTTGCATAAAAGCATGTCAAGCCAGGCTTCGCTTTCCAGTTCTGGAGGATATTTGGCGCTTCCTTGTGCTCCTTCGTATTCTTCTTGCTCAAATGGTGCCTAGCAGATTCAGTACTTTGATTGTTGTCCTTATCAAGGCCAAGTTTGCTAGCCTCCTGTTGACTCTGTGAATACTCCACTTGCTGACTTCTTGTCTAAATGCTCATGGAGTCTGTTGATTGAATACTCCCAAGTGTTTGGGATCTTTGTCTGACGACTTCAAATTTTGGCAAAGTATTTCTTTTTGGCTTCTTCTAATTCCCTGTACTTCAAGGTGGATGAGCGATCTCTTATCAGACACTTCAAATTCGATCTCAGTGAGAGTAATGCCTGTCATAATTTTATACTTCCATATGCTTTCGCAGAAATTGACATGTTGTCTTGCTATTTTTTGTAGGTAAATTCGTGACTCCAACTCTTACTGAGGAGAAGGAATCAGTGAGGACAACGTTTAATGAGCTTCCCTTGATTGCTGTTGAGGAGGTCATGGTCACAGACAACATCATATGGAGTGGACTGTTCAGGTACTTCAACGTAGGCCCTACTATGCCTAGGTCATCGTCGAGGGAGACTGGTGGTGGCCATTGTAAGAAGAGAAGGCTCACGATACCTAGCCCTTCGAAGCAGGCTGAGTTGGAGGTGTCCATGTTGTTCATCGGTAGTCCTAAGAAAAGACGATCAGCAAGGCTGGTTGTTCCTCTAAACCGATCCTGCTAGAACAGGAAGTGACGGTTACAGAGTCTAGGCCCAAACAGTCCGCTAAAGAGATGGCTCCTGGGAAGTGGAGTATCTGTCTGGAAAATCCTGTTCCTTTAGTTGTACTGGAGGGGAATTTTTCAGAGCAGTTGGATGTCAACAAAGTCAATGCTATCTCTGATGATCTCCGGCCTGCTGAGCTTGCTACCTAGAGAAGCAGATTTTTTTTCCGCCCCTGGGGCCTGCTGTTGAGTGTCGGACTAATTTTCATGTTGAGAAGTCTTTGGATGCGAAACTGGTGTCTCCCAAAGGTTACTTATTGTTGTTTGTTAAGGGTAATCTACACCCTGACGCTTGTAGTACAGTTCATGCTTTAGAGGAGCCTTTTGTGGAGCTTTGTAGGTCGTACTCAAATGCGTTCTATAGGTTAGGCCTCTTAAGTAAGAAACTAAAGAGGTTGGTGGGCAAGGTGCAGTCTCATGAGTCTGAGTTGATTGATTTGCGCCTGGAGTTTGAATTTGATCTAGCTGGGAGGCGATGCCAAGTTCATGAATCTGAGGCTCCGGCTATGGACGCTTTGTCGGAACTGAATTCGGTGAGAGAAAGATTGGCGGATGAGGAATCCCATGTTGATGCGCTTTCCCACAGACTATCGAGGGTAGGGGCAAGTTTAGCAAAGCTCAAGGCTTAGTGTGGAACTTTAGGATTTCCTGATATCGCTCATGGTAGGCTGGAGCTGCTTGGACTGATTGAATATGAGAATCCCCATGTAGAGCTTGACTTTGATTGATACAGGAAGGCTGCTTTCTGGAAGATTAACGATGAAGAAGTTTTCGATCTTGCGTTCTCGTCTGGCAAATCAAGACCGACTTTAGATTATGTTGTTTTATTTTTCATAGTTCCTTATGATGTTAGTGGCTCTTCGGTCTCTGTAGCAAGTTCTCCAAAACAATTGTAACTTTTGAAGTTTGGCTTAAAGAGTGTTTATCAAATAGTAGTTTGTGTTTGTACCCTCTATAACTAAAATGTGTTATCGTGCTATTGCGCCAGTCTATTATTTGCATGCTTGATTCTGACATTTTGCACATTCTATCTTTGACCCTTGTGACTTTCTTAAATACTAGGTCGTAACTTCGGTCTCGATCTATCGTCAGTAGCTGAAGCTGGCTAAGCGTTGCTCTCAAAAGTATAACGATCCGGGCGAGCATATGTCAAGTTGTATGATTTGCAGACGGGATGTTTGAGCGATAAGGTTTTGGCGGTCATTGTCGGCGGAAGGACATTGATCCCTGACAAACTGTCTTCTCAAGGCTACATGAGAACTGATAAGCTCCCACTTTCTAGGCCGTCATCACCCATTCATTTGGACTAGGCTTCGAGTGAAAAGATTCGGCAATCATTTTCTATAGTTGGACAATGATCCCTAGCAAGTTGTCTTCACCAGGCTACATGGGCCTTGACTAAGCTCCCACTTTCTAAGTTGTCATCGCCCATTCTATTCAGACTGGGCTTCAAGCAATAAGTTTGGTGATCATTATCTATAGTTAGACAATGATCCCTGGCAAGCTGTCTTTACCAGGCTACGTGATCACTGACTGAGCTCCCACTTTCTAGGTCGTTGTCGCCCTTTCTATTCGAAGTAGGCTTCGAACAATAAGTTTGGTGATTATTATTTGTAGTTGGACAATGATCCCTAGCGAGCCGTCTTCACCAGGCTACGTGAGCACTGACTAAGCTCCCACTTTCTAGGTCGTTGTCGCATGTTCTATTCAGACTAGGCTTTGAGCAATAAGTTTGGCGATCATTATCTATAGTTGGACAATGATCCATGGCAAATCACCTTCACCAGGCTACGTGAGCACTGACTAAGCTCCCACTTTCCAGGCCCACGTCGCCCGTTCTATTAGGACTAGGCTTCAAGCAGACCTGAAGCTATCGTCATCAGTAATCACCGACTAAACTTCGGTTTGAATAAGTACAAGTCCGACTATGGTCGTCCTAGCTCACTCAATAAGTTTGACTTGGGGATTTTGACTTATGTATAAAGAGTGCAAGCTTGATTGTGGTCTTCCTGACTTGTGTTAATAGAGTGCAAGCCTGGCTGTGGTCGTCTTGAGTTTCGCGATAAGTCTAACTTTGGCCATCTTGGCTTACTCGATAAGTATGACTTAGATTTAATGACTTATGTTTTTATTAAGTAGGTGGGAGTCGGGCAGTGGAAGACTGAATTGAAGTACAAAAGTTTGGAAAAAGCAAAATTATTTTATTGGTAATACTTTTTAAGGTGTTCTACATTCCATGGCCGCATAAGGCTTCTATTGTCCACGTCTTCCAACCAATATGTCCCTGTCATGTTGACCTCGGTCACTTTATAGGGCCCCTCCCAATTTGGGTTTAGCTTTCCTGCTCTCGGTTCCTTAGTGCTCCACTGGGTTTTTCTAAGTACCTAGTCTCCGACTTTGAATTATTGTGGCTTGATTTTCTTGTTGTAGTACTGAGCTATCTTTTGTTGGAAGGTGGCTATTCTGGTAGAGGCCTGATTTATCCTTTCCTCAAGGAGATCTAAACTGACACACATGGATTCATTGTTGTCTTCTGGTCTGAATTCCTTTTCGAAAAGTTAGTATCCTGAGTTCCTTCGAGACCATTGCTTCTGACCCATAGGCTAGGGCGAAACGTGTTTGTCCAGTGGGTGTACTTTTGGTGGTTCGATACGCCCAAAGTATCCCTGGCAGTGTTGAGACCCATTTCTCTTTTGTCACGACGAGCTTCCTTTTGAGTGCCTCCAAGATGGTTCTATTGGTGACTTCCACCTGGCCATTGGCTTGTGGATGCCTTGGCGATGATAAATGGTGTTGATGCCAAGGTCTTTGCATAGTTTCTCGACTTTGATGCCTTCAAATTGGGTTCTGTTATCACTGACTGGTGTCCTAGGAATACCGAACCTGCAGACGATGGACGTCCATATGAATTTCTCAATTTGGTCATGTCCTATCTTGGACAGAGGCTCAACTTCGACCCATTTAGTGAAGTAATCAACTGCTACAAGGAGAAACTTCTTATTTGTTGATGTCGTGAGTGGTCCAACGATGTCCATTTCACACTACGCAAATGACCATGGACTGGTCATCAGAGTCAAGGGTTGAGTGGGCATGTGAGTGTACGGCGCAAACCTTTGGCACTTATCACAATTGCAGACGATGTCTTTCGTGTCTTGCTGCATTTGTGGCTAGAGTCCTGTCGCTTAGCGCTTGGGTGATTCCTTTTGATGCCATCATGGATCTCTGTAAGGAGGCAATTTGCCTCCAAAGAGGCTAGGCATCTGAGTAGGGGACCCATGGTTGACCTTCTATAGAGTTTCTCATTCATGAGGGTGTACCACGCTGCCCTATTTTTCAGTTTTCTGGCATGCAATTTTTCGGCCGGAGGTCCCCATTTTTCATGTACTCATCAATGAGATTCATCAAACTTGAATCCGCTTCAATTCCGTAAAACTCATTGACCTTATCTTCTTTCAGACTTGACTGCTTTTGGAATTTGATAAGCCCATTAGCGGTCTCTGCATTGGCTGAAGCTTGCCTGGCCAGTGCGTCAGCTCTTTCGTTGTCGTCTCGTAGACACTGTAGAAGTTCAAATTTCTGAATTGGCCTGCTGCATTAATGACCTTCTCACGGTAGGCTATCATCCTCAGGTCTTTGCTGCTAAAATCCCCTATAACCTAGTTGACTACCAAACTTGAGTCGCTATAAGCGGTTAGAACAATTACCTTGATTCCTTTTGCTAGCTTCATATCAAACAAGAGGGACTCGTGTTCTGCCTCATTGTTCGAGGTTGGGAAATCAAATATGACCGCCTTTTCCAAGACAAAACCGCTTGAAGAGTGGAGTGTGATACCAGCACCGCTTCCTTTCTGTGTGGCTGACTCGTCGTAGCACAGGATCCAACCTGGTTCATCTGGTCTCTGTTCTAAGATGTTTGGCTCCTGTTCCCCACTACCAGTAAACTCGGCGATGAAGTCTGCTAATGCTTGGGCTTTTATGGTCGTTCTTGGAGCGTAGTTGATGTCAAACTGTCCCAATTCCACCGACCATTTAACCATCCTGCCTGATAATTTTGGCTTGTACAACAGTGTGCGAAGTGGGTGTTTGGTTAGAATTGTGATAGAGTGGGCTTGAAAGTAGGGTCGCAGCTTCTTAGAGGAGTTGACCAGTGCCAAAGCCAGCTTCTCTAGATCCAGATAGTTTGCTTCGCCTTCCACGGAAGTTTTGCTGATGTAGTACACTGGTCTTTGTACCCCTTTATCATTCCGTACAAAAGCTGAACTAACGGCTTGATCCGAGCCGGCTAGATACAAATAAAGCGCCTTTCTTGGGGTTGGTTTCGAGAGTAGCTAGGTACTTCCCATTTATGAATTTAGGTTCTGGAGGCTTACTCGCACTTTTCATCCCAACTGAAGTCCTTGATTCCTTTGAGAATCTTGAAAAAATGGAGGCACTTGTCTGATGATTTGTAGATATACCTATTAAGTGCTGCCACCCTCCCAGTCAGGCTCTGAACTTCCCTTATGGAAGTCGGGGACTTCATATCGAAAAGAGCCTGGATCTATTTTTATTCCTCTCTGGTTCACTATGTAACCTAAAAACTTGCCCGATTCGACCCCAAACGTGCATTTTTTGTTGGTTGAGTTTCATCCAATACTTGTGGAGTTGGCCAAATGCTTCGGCAAGATCGGATATGTGATCTGGGCTATGGAGGCTCTTGACTAGCATGTCATCTATGTAGACCTCCATGTTCCTTCCAATTTGATTTTCGAACATCTGGTTCACTAGCCGTTTGTATGTTGCACCCGCATTCTTGAGGCCAAGGCATCACTCGATAGCAGTATATCCCTCTTTCGGTTATGAAAAATGTTTTCTCTTGATCCGGGGGTGCATCTGTATTTGGTTATATCCGGAGTAGGCATCCATGAAACTTAGGAGGTCGTGTTTGAACGTGGCATCTACAATTTGATTGATGCGGGGAAGCGAAAAGTTGTCCTTCGGGCATGACTTGTTCAAGTCGGTGTAGTCTATGCAAACTCTCCACTTTTCATTTTTTGTTTTAACCAGAGCGATGTTTGCCGGCCAATCTGTGTACCGCACCTCTTTGATCATGCCAGCATTAGGTAGTCTCTGCACTTATTCATTTATGATCTAGTTCCTCTCAGGGGTCACAGGTCTTTTATTCTGTCTGACCTATTTTTGTTCTGGGTCTACAGTTAATCAATGGGTGATTATGGAGGGGTCTATTGCGACCATATCCTTCATCATCCAGGCGAATACGTCTTGATTTTGTCACACCAATGTTATCAGTTGTTCTACGAACTCTTTGCTTAGGTGGGAGCTTATTTGGATGGATCTATTGTTACTAGGGATGTCTAGATACACAGACACCAGTTCCTCTTCGGGTTGACCGATGTTGAGTTTTCCCCTCGGGTTGACAAGGGTCTCCTCGTCTGGGTGGGGATTTTTTGCTCAACTCCAGACCCGAGCCACTTCAGTGCTGCGTAGTGGCAGTTTCTAAGTAGCTAGATGATTTCTTCATATTGTGCCTATTGCCTGATTGATAGGGTACTTGACGCACTGGTGTAAAGTGGAGACCGCCACCTCCATCTGGTGAAGTTAGGGTTTCTCCAGAATGATGTTGTTGTGGATGGCGCATCGACCACCATGAATTCCTAAAGGATTTTTTTTGGAGTCGTGGTTCTCCTGCCACTATTGTTAGTTTGATCCTCCCCATAGGGAAGTATTTCTCCTTGCTAAGTCCAACTAGAGGATTTGTTGAGGGACTTAGGTTTTCTTCCTTTAGTTGCATGTTGCGGAACATGTTCAAGAGCAACACGTTCGTACAACTTCCAGTGTCTACTAAAAACCTTATCACTTCCCAGTTCGCTATGAAAACCGATATCACCAAGCATCATTATGCGAAATGCGGACGCCTTGGAGGTCCTTGTCTGTGAAAGTTAGGGGCAGGATTGGGCTTTGAGAGTGAATGTTTTGCATGTGGTCATTGTAGGATGACTTGGTCTGTAGTTTGCGGAGCAACCTTTTTGGGGACCGGTTGGATTGTTCGGTTTCTGAGTTTACTCCGTTTAGGACACACACTTCATTGTAGTGCTCATTGTTTTTCTCTTCTTTCTCATCCCTAGGGACAGAAGGTTTTTTTTCTCAGATTTTGCCTTTTTCTTGGCGGTTAGTTTCTCATTTAGAACGATGTCATTTTGTGCTTTCATCGGCAAGTGTCATATTTGACGGGGGTCAAAAGTAAGGAAGTTATAAAACTTACCATTCCTCATACCTCTAATGAAGGCTGAAACGATAGTTTCATCGTTGCAATTGTTGATGAGGCTCAACTCGTGTTTGAAGCGCGCAAAATACTCCCTCAACATCTCATCCGACTTATGCTTGAGGGATGTGAGTCTATTCATTGTTTGTATGACATGTTGCATCTGGGTTGATAGTAGATCCACCTTTGGGTCTACTGTGGCTGCCAACAGTACAGGAGTCCTAGGAGGTTCCTCCCGTGGCAGTGGTGGAACGGGCGGCGTTCTACCGATTTGAGCATTCGAGGGTTCTGCAACATCTCCATTGTTGCGAGACAATGGAGATTCTCTCGAAAAGGTGGTACTATTGTTTTTTTAGGAACTATGTTGTTCCCCACAGACGGTGCAAACTAATGTAGTTGACTCTTGCTCTTCTTCATTGTTGCTTACCTAGACATGCATAAGTAGCACATGTGAGCCAAGGACCACCGTGTGGCAACTGATGGCACTCCGATGCTTAATTTAGATAAGGCTTAGGAGAGGCTTAAATCTATAAATTGGGTTTTTGTAGCATACCTTAAGTTCATCGACCTTATCTCATTTTTATAATGTGAGAGTCCTTGTTCGGCTTGGCATTTGGTGGCGTAGTTTATGAAAGAGATTTTGCTGAAGATCATTTTCTAATTGGGAGTTGTCCATGAGGGATAGTTTCTCTGCACTACTCGTAGTTTATTATTGTTATTATTAATTTCCTTGTATATATATACTAAGATGGATATGGAAATGAGTAATGTCTACCAAATTTCTTCTTTCTCAAAATGATTAGTAGGCAACATGGATAACTCTTAAATGATGACAAATTGAGTAAAATATAGGCTTTGAGGGGAAGAATAAATAAGGTCATTTTGGACCCGTAACCCATGTCGTGTTTGAAAGTATTATTTGTTAATTAGAGAAAAACAATATTGGTTAAGCTTGTGAAATCAATATAATAACCAATATAAATTGAGTGAAACAATACTATAAAAATGTATGGCTGAATTGTAAAGTCGTGCATATTGGGTTATGAGTGAACGATGAAATAAAATCATTCAAATGCAACTATGAAGGCTCAACCAAATGCGTTAATGAAACCCAATCTCGTGCCCTAGTAGCAAGATCGAAAACTTGTTGGATCTTGTAGCTAGGGCTGCGAGATCAGGAAGGGAAAATGAAATAGAGAAAGGGGGGTGGCAGCGCAGCCGGGGAACGAGAGTGGGGCCAAGGTGACAGGCAGCAATGAAGCCCCAATGTTTTTTTGGAAAGAAAACACAGGAAAAAAAGGTGTTGGTTTCACTAACAGGTGATGATGATATTAGACAGAAAGGTGGAAGGTGGTGGTGTCAAACACTGAAAGTGGTAGTATAAAAATACAGGTTTTCACATATTTACTATTTGGAAAATTATTTTGCTTTTAGTTTTTGATAATCCCTCTGAGGAAAGAGACAATGTAAGTGTTTGGAATCATTTTTCTCACTCAAACATAGGGGTGGACATCCCATCCTGCAATCCCAATCTCGGTCCCGTCTCATCCCCTCCCGATTATTTTGGGTCCTTTTGGGATTGATTAAACTCATTTTGATCATGTCCCGTCCCGATCTATAGTGGGATGAGATCGGGATGGAGATTTTAAATCCTGCCCATCCCGTCATGTTCCGAACTTATTTATTTAATATTAATTTTAATCAAACTATTTTTGTAAAGGAAATTTTATGATGTGTTGAAATTAAATTAAAACATCTATTGTTTGAAAACTTGTTTGATTTAATACTCTTTGTTTAGATAGAAACCTTGATTTGAATATTTTATGTCAAATAAAATCCATGAAAATTTATTGTTTTTACATTTTATATTGGTTATAGGACAATTATTCTTGTTCAAAATAAAGACAGATGATGGTTTGGTCAAGTTTTGCACTATGAGTTATGTAGTTAGAAATTTGGTCAATGAATAATATTTTTCATTTTTGAACATATATTAAGACAACTTGTGAACTTATACCATTCATACAATATACAATTAGGAGTAATGTGAGATGAAATTTATATGTATATAAATTAGACATCATTAGTATGTGAGATGAATTTTTTTTGTTATTCTTAATTGAAAAACTATTTACTATATGGTCATCTCGTCTCGTCTTAAATCCGTTTGAAATGGGACGAGGTCGGAATGCAGTCTATCTCGTCCCAGTTCCAATCCTGAATCAACAAAATAGGATAAATATGAGGTTCATCCCGTCTTGTGCCCACCCCTACTCAAGCAACAAATTTAGGTACCAAAAGCACTGAAATTGCTTTATTAAAAAAATAATAAAAAAATTAAAAAACCAATGATCAAATGGAAAAAAAAAAAATGCCCTATCTTTTTCTTTTTATTTTTCTTCTCAAAGTCTCAACCCCACAATTTTATCTCTTTGTTGGCTCTATGCACTCTCACACGTGTTCATGGTTGAAAAATAAAGTGATTCAGAAAAGGCGGTTAGGACGATGCTTTGCATCTCTCTTTCAACTGGTGAGGAAACTCAAATCCAATCCTCTTTATCTCTAAGAAGATAGTAGTATTACTAATATTTTCCACAATAAGTAACTGAGAAAGAAGACAAGGAGGTGGTAGAAAGCCTTGATCTTGGACACCCTTCAAATTAGTTTAGAATTTTGATTTTCAAAGTAAACGCTTGATCAAGAAAGATAAGATTCTGTCATAAGTTCCCTCATATCCAGGGAATGTGAAAAGGGCAATTTCAATTTTTAATGTTATACTTGTGATTCTTTCTGACTTTTTCGCCTTTCCTAGGTTCTTTCTCATGAACCCACCCTTTTGGTTCATCTTATTGTCTCTAGAGATAAGTGGTTAGTTTTCAGTCTTTTGCTGATTTAGGTGTTGGTAGATGAAGAAGGGAAGGTGTTTGTTTCTTTATGAACTGTACCTGATAGAGAAATGTCCAGAGTGGGGGGGTCGGTGTTTAGAAGCTCCAGCGGCATCTTAACTAATCCATCAATTCAGGTTTGTACAATTGGGAATTCCCTTAAATGGAAATCTGGATCAACTTTTCCTCACCTAATCTCACCACCCATTTCTTTATCTAGGTCATTTCTGGTGCCAAATAAGACCCCTTTGGCGATTTTGTTGTGTTTTGTTCACATTAGATGAATTATGGTATTGAGTGTGTTTTGTAGAAGATATTCTGTTTAAAACCCACAGTTTTTCTCATGTTGCAAGATCATTCTAGATGGGAAAAAGGAGATGAAGTAGTTGAGATGTAATTTGAAGGGGTTTGAACTAAGGTACTACTACATTTACTACTGCTTGGATAGGGAAATAGATGGAGGAGATGTCTACGGCTGTTGCAGTGCCATTTAGTGTAGGCAATTCAATCTCTGATAACCCATCAATAGCAATCCACAACAACATCACAAAACTCAAACTTATAGCAGAAACCGCAAATTTGTTGTCTGATCCTGGAGCCGAGGAGCCTCCACTTACTCGCATGGATGAAGGTTGCGTTGGCACCAATCAACTGACTAAAACTGAATTAGGTACCATGTTCGCACCGCAGGAAGAAGATAGGGGAGAAGGATCTGTCTTGGTTCAGGTGGTACCGAAAAGTGAAAGCAGTCGGGTTGTTAGTGATACTATGGTTCATGAAAGTGATTGTGAAGATAGCTTATCCGTTGGCAAAGATCACATACTTGATACCTCTTGCTCCCTTTCTATGGCTAGTGATATCAGTAGCCTCTGTAGTGAAGATTTCTCAGGTTTGGAGTATGGTCCTGAGCTAAACATACCGATTTGTATGGATACGCAGAAGAGCATTGATAGTGTTGAAGTCATCAAAAAAGCCTCACTGTTAGAAGAACCCATTGTTCAACATGGCTCATATTGTGATCTCGTTCCTCTTGTGCCAAGCCTTGATGTAAAGGGTGGAGATGTAACTAATTCAGAAGCATCAGCAGCAGTGCTTCTAGTGCCACAGGGGAAGAAAATTACCGAATCAAACTGCCATGGTGATTTCGAATTCGATCCTATTCCTCTTTGGGGATCCATATCTATCTGTGGGAGGAGACCCGAAATGGAAGATGCTGTTGCTGTTATACCTCGTTTAATGTGCATCCCACCTCAGATGCTAAATGGTGCTTTTGTTGTTGATGGTGTCGAACAAAACTTGAGATACTCTACCGTGCATTTCTTTGGGGTCTATGATGGTCACGGCAGTTCCCAAGTACCCTCTAGTTTCCCTTTAACATTCAATTTGTTTCCATCATGAATGTACTTGAGTCGATCTCATTCAGTTAATTTATTTATTTTTCAGGTCGCTGACTACTGCCACGATCGTATGCATTCAGCTTTGGTTCAGGAAATGGAAATCTCAAAACAAGGTCTGGATGAAAAAAACTTCAATGAAGATTGGAAAATGCATTGGGAGAAAGCATTAACCAATTGCTTTTTGAAGGTTGATGCTGAGGTTGGAGGAAAAGTCAGGAGCGTTGATGAGCATGTTGAAGTTGTTGCTGCTGAAACTGTTGGTTCTACGGCTGTTGTTGCTGTTATTTGTTCCTCCCATATTATAGTTGCAAACTGTGGTGATTCAAGAGCAGTTCTTTTTCGTGGCAAAGAAGCCATGCCGTTATCAGTAGATCATAAAGTAAGGCGCGCACTGAAAGCTTTCTGTTTTGAATAATTTTTCTCAAGAGCCCAACTTTCAACTGTAAATTATATCTTTGTTCAATTTCATTTCAGCCAGATAGAGACGATGAATATGCCAGGATTGAAGCTGCTGGAGGCAAGGTCATACAGTGGAATGGTCATCGTGTATTTGGTGTTCTTGCCATGTCCAGGTCCATTGGTATGTTGTCTCCAACTCACATTTCCAATGCTGCATGCATGCTTCTCTGCATTTTTGGGCAACAAAAGCACGTCACTGAAAAACAAGATGCCTGTATGTTGCAAACTGGAGTAGCAAAATTTTTTGGCCCTAAAATCTCTTTAGTTTAACTTGATTTCATGGAAAACATTTTCTTCGGAGAATGATTCCCATAGAAAATTTATATGTGAAAACCATTCTCTAATGAATATGCTTTTCCGATGTTCTATAGCACAAGAGAAAAGGATAACTAGAAACTGATTATATCGTAATCATGGAAAAATAATCGAAGTTGTCAAGAATAATTTACTAAGCGTTTGTTTTATAGTGGTGGTGGAAATAATGGTCAAGATGGGTATTTATTTTGGTTCAAATTTGGTGGTCACTAATTGCAATTATTATATTGTGCGATAATATTGGACAGTAGAAAATTTGATTTATCACGTTATATTTCGTAAAACGCTAGATATCGCGACATATTGTTGATGTTTGGATCGTTGGTAGTGGTAGGTATAGTGTTGCATTGGGTAGGTTGATCGATGGCCCCATGTTGAATCCATAAATAGTTTGAATTGATTGGACTTCATGTCAACTCAGCGAAGTTAAAGTCAGTATACCAGAATCAACTTAAACCTGAGTTATAGCCCTTTGAGACTTGTTATCTTGCTTTCTTGTTTTCTTTTTATTGGTTCTTGAGAATGGAAATGGGATCAAGTTTTGAGATTATATTTGGTGCAGCAGGTCACCTTGAGTTTTCTTTCCCAAGAGTCCATGGAGTTTGCTCTAGGAAAGAAGGTGTGGTTCAGGATTTTATGGTAGATGGTAAGAGGGCCTATGAATGGAATCTCCATTTAGGGAGTACTTTGAAATATGAAATAGAAGGTGTGGGGCATGTTATGGAAGCTCCTACCCATATTCTTTGAAATTCATAAGGATGAGTGGAAATAGCCTTGGACCAAGGAAAGTGTGTGTTCACTTTCTTCTTGGCCTGTGAACATTCGAGGAGTCTCCTATCTGGAATGCGTAAATGATATTTCCATGTTGTTGGTTTGGAGTAAGGACCTCTCATCTGAAAGTGGTGTAGAATGGGGCAACAATATTTGATGTTTTGGCGAGGAGAGGAATGGTTGTGGATGATGCGTGCAAAGGGTGAAGCCAAGTAGGTCAAGCCAATGATCACCTTTTAGTTTGGTATGATCTTGCCCAAGAGGTTTGGAATCACTTTTTAGCTTCGTTTGGTGTTTCCAGGTTTGGTTCCTTGTAAGTTCCTAACTGAGGTTGGTTGGTCTGGTCAGGAGTGTCTCAACACTTGGGCTGGGCTCACATGCAGACCTTCCAACCCGCTTGACTTGCAGACTCGGGTAGTTTAGAGGTATTAGTAGTCCTAGCCAGTAGCAATGGTAGGGATGAAGGTTGTCAAGGTGGTGTGGTGTTGGAGGTCATGGTATAGGAAAGTTGTTTTCTTAGGAGGGAGAGGGAGAGGGAGAATGAAGAAGCGAGAATATAAAGGGGGGATAGGTGTGTAAATAAGGCAAAGAACAATATTTTTGTAATCCTGTCGATGATCAAAATAGTGAAAAATACACATGGTCTCAAGAAATTAGTTTTCATTGCAATCGAATATACTCATTATCTTGTAAACTTTATAAGAACAAATAACGTCATATGCTTAATTGATCTCTTGCATTGATATCCCTCTTTTAATAATGCTTCTGATAGCGAAGATTTCTTTACATCACGACTAGTATGTTTCAGTCTAGCAGACAAGCCAGATTTGGTTTACCTGATGAGGCTCGAGCCAGCAACTGTCAGTTCTAGATAATCTCAGTGAACGTTTTTTAATATAATTGGTGTCAAATCCCAAGCATCTCGACTGTTGCATGTTTTATACGTTGAAATATCATTCCTTTTTTTATGGACAAAGAAACAAAATTTTAATTGTTCATTATGAGGGAAAGTTCTAAATTTGGAAGGAAACAGGTAAGTAAACAAGAAGGCAGTATTTTAGCTTTTTTCATCAATTTTCTTTTTTCTGGTTTGCAGGTGATAGATATTTGAAGCCATCGGTTATTCCAAATCCAGAATTTGCATTTGTTCATCGAGTGAAGGAAGATGAATGCCTTATTCTAGCTAGTGATGGGCTATGGGATGTTATGACAAATGAAGAGGCTTGTGATATAGCTCGAAGAAGGATTCTCATCTGGCACAAAAAAAATGGTATCACACCATTGCAAAGAAGTGATGGACCTGATCCTGCAGCTCAAGCAGCGGCGGAGTACCTCTCAAAGTTGGCCCTCCAGAAGGGAAGCAAGGATAACATCAGTGTGATTGTTGTGGACTTAAAAGCTCAAAGGAAGTTCAAGAGCAAAACCTGATCATAAGCCATTCATCGTTGGTCTTAATGATGATCTCTAGTGTGCCACAGACTAGGTTCATTTGGTTACAACCTTTGACAATTGATGATTCAAATAACTATTATTTTGCATGTAAAATCCACTTTCATACTTGAAACGTTATTAATTGCTACACTTGTATTATACCCCCACCATGTATTTGGGATGTATATATATTGAACTGTCAAAAAGTTAGGAATATAGTTGTCATGCTTTCCCCAGACCAGTAGATTCTAGTTGATAGTGTATTTGTTCTGTTTCGAATGGAAGCTCTGCGTGACATCTCCCCAAACTCATTTTGTATGTTCTTCTTTGCGGCTTCTATTGCATCTGCCATCGGATAACATGAAGCCCATTTTTTAACTAAACTTTAACCACCAATATGAAGGCCAACGGGGGCATGTGGCGGATGAAATCACAGGTCAATGACTGAACAGCGGCATCTGAGTGACTGAACGGCGGCATCTGGATGGTAGGGGTTAAGGGATAAAAATAAATAAATAAATAAAACCCACCATGAAGTTCCTTTCCATCCAAAACACCTAATCCTGGTATGATCAACCTCGAAAGAAGGTTTTGACAGTCCATTTATAGCACTCGGGAATATGGTGGGCTAAAAAAACATACCTATTTCATGTCCTGTAATAGCCATAAGATGTGTTTTCTAGCTCGCCTACTATGGTGTTCAAGTAAATACTAGGGGTGGGCATCCGATCCCGATCCCAATCCCGTCCCGATTTTTTCGAGTCTTTATTGGATTGAATAATTCCATCCCGATCCTGTCCCGTCCCGATCTAGAATGGGATGGGATGGGATGGGATGGGATGAAGATTTTCAATCCCGCCAATCCCATCCCGAACTAATTTTTCAATATTTATTATTAATATTTTTATGTATTAGTTGGAGTGAGTCAATTTTCGTTATTCTCGAGTTTTATCCTATCACTATTGCATTTTGTTATCTTTATTTTTGAAAATTGCCGCCACCTGTTATTGCATATTTTATTAACCTTATATAGACAAAGTAATTGCCTTCTGACTTTTCCATGGGTTTATAAGCTTGATACAAGCAAAACACAGTCCTGATTCAAAATGGTGTAGAGATTTGGTCATTGAAAAAGAAAAAGCTGCCTCAGTTTTTTTTATGCTGAAATGACATAGATGGGTTGAAGTTCCTTTTGAAACAGGGAGTTTATGTTATGTGTTGTGGTGTAAACAATCTCAGTCCTTAATCAATTTGGACTTTAGGGTAGAACTGTTGTTGCATTGCCTTAATCATCTTATTTATATAGCCAACTTCCCAAGTAAATGGTTGGAATGGCAGACCCTTGTCGATGATAATCTTCGCAGCAGTCACAGACAGCACACTGATCCCGTCCCGTCCCGAACCAGTTTGGGATGGGATGATGCTGGGATGAAGTTTTTCCCATCCCGTCCCGGTCCCGTATGAACGGGATGGGTCTATTTCGTCCCATCCCGTCCCATACCCACCCCTAGTAAATACCACTCGTATCAATTATTTGAAGGGCTAAAATATCATATTTTGACCATGCAAGTTACTTTCATAAAAATTTGGCCCATTTTAATATCGCAACGAATACTCTACACCATCAAAAGTGTTGTCTCACACCACCAATTCAACTTTTTCTTTCCCACACCACCTGCTTTATTTTCCACACCACCAAAATAAACAAGCAAGTCAACATTTTTCTCCCTCATTCAAAATGCAAAGGCAACACATCTTCTCTCTCGCATTCAAAATGCAAAACACAAATCGCAAGCACCCAATTCTTCTTTCCCTTCATTCGATTCGTTGATTGCTCTGCCCCCTTCTTTTGCTTCTCCACTCTCTCCCCCATTCCATTGGGTTGGTTGGTTCAATTGCTTCACGAGCGGCTCTACTCTCTCCCATTCGATTGGGTCGATTGGTTCATGAAATTAATGTTTTGTTAACATAACATTTGAAATTTCAGTTTCCTTGGAGGATTCCTTATTTATTTAGTCACTACTCTCTAGTTCACTAGAAAATGAATCAATGAGAGAATTTTGGCAGAAAAATGTACTGTCCACACGAAATAATGCGAGAATTTGCAAAAACCTCACAATGAACAATGTGAGTCGCAAAGGTCCAGGTTATTGCAAAATCTCCCAAGGGTCCAAGCGGGGTTTTTTCAAGTTTCCCAATGCACCTTGAAAGTCGTAAGTGTTCAGGTGAGGCTTTTCAGAATCTCACAGAGGTCCAGGCGAATGGGTGAAAACATACTTTTTTTCGAACATATTTGTGCGACTTTAGTAAAATGACCATAACTTTCTCATTTCAAAACATTTTCAAGTGATTCAGATTGTGTTTGTTAACTCATAGTACTACAATTTTTGTGTTTTGATGAGATTGAGAATCGGTCTCAATTGAGCATATAAGTTGGTCGAAAGTCAGGGACACTACCTTATTTTCATTGCGAGACAGATTTGCGCGACTTTAGTAAAATGATCATAACTTGCTCATTTCAAAACATTTTCATGTGATTCAAATTGTGTTTGTTAGTTAACTCATAGTACTACAATTTTCTTGTTTTGACGAGGTTGAGAATCGGTCTCAATCGAGCATATAAGCTGGCCGAATGTCAACGACACTATCTCGTTTTCATTGCAAGACAGATTTGCGCGACTTTAGTAAAATGACCATAACTCATTTAAAATATTTTCAAGTGATTCAAATTGTGTTTATTAGGTAACTCAGTGTACTACAATTTTTGTGTTTTGATGAACTTGAAAATTGGTCTTGATCAAGCATATAAGTTGGCCGAAAGTCAAGAACACTACCCCATTTTCATTGCGAGACAGATTTGCGCGACTTTGGTATAATGACCATAACTTGCTCATTTCAAAACATTTTTAAGTAATTCAAATTGTGTTTATTAGATCACTCAATTGAGGGTTTAAATTGGTTGAGAGTTACCCTATTTTTATGTTATTGTGTTTTCAAAAACTGTGTTTTGAGTGGTGTGGGTTAGTAGAAAAAAGGACAATATATATGTACATGGTAGTGTGAAACAATACTTTTGGTGGTGTGGAGTAGTAGTTACCTTTTAATATTTGGCAGGTGATTATGCTGAAAAATTTTAAACTGCCTGATTTCCGGGTTAACTTTAAATGCAAAATTGATTGCCTTTCACCTCCATGGTAAATGTACAGAAATGGGTGGTTGTCTCAAAAAGAAAAACAAAGCCATGCTTTTGGTTGTCTAGCTCAATAAAGGATTAGGTCTTGCCATTAACTCTTTGAATTGATGCAAGACTAAGAGGGTGTTTGTTTTTTTAAGTTGTTAGAAACATACTTCTGTTTGTTTTACTTCTAAATGAGTTGTTGATTAGAAGATGTAAAATTAAATGGTGTTTGTTTTTAGTTGTTGATTTGGAGTTTTTTTTTTTTCACATTTTGGCCCACCACCACAACTCCCACCGCCAACCACAAACTACCAACATTAACCCCCTTTTCCACTTTTTTCTCTCATCCAAATACCATTGAGACCACTTTCCATTACAACCAGAAATCAGCATATATCATTTTTCATTACTCATACAATTTTCAATAGAGAGGAAGAGAAAGAGGAATATGAGCAAGTAGAGGAGAGGAGACCAGGGAGGGTGGTGGTGGCATTACTCACATGATAAAAAGGAGGTGAAGAAAAGATGGGGTAGTTGGTAGATGAGAGGGGTAGTAGCAATCATTATGAATTTATTGTGAAGTTATTATTGGAATGAATTTTCATTAAGTACTCAGTGCTAAGTGATCAACACCATAGGGGTGCTTACTCCAATCAGAACTTCAACTTCTGATCAGAACTAAAAACAAACGCTCTAAACAAAGCGTCGCACTTCTTCTTAAGGTTTCTAACTCTATTTAGAAGTAAAAACAAATACCCTCAAAACTCTTTGAATTGATGTTATTGGAAGCTTATTATAAGTCGTGGACCACCTTAAAAATTGTTGTACTAACAAGCAATAAGTGCCTTGTTTACTATAAGCATAGGGGGATGATGGTCAATGAAGTGTTATTTGTTCAAGCATTGCACGCAGGGCCTCCATTGAGCCACAAAACGAGTGGCTTCTCTTCTGCCTCATAACTCGGGTTGACTCAATCAACCAGTAAAAGAGGGATTGGAAAGATCGTGTTAGTGGTAGCTCTGTGTGTTTAGGTTTGAGGAAGAAGGAAAGATCCCGATGTCTGTTGTGTATGGGGGAGAGAAAGGGAAGGACTTGCTGTGTGTAAGAGGTGCAGATGAGGGGAGAGCGAGTAGAGATGGGAAAATTGAGAGGAACCATTAGGTTTAGGGTTATTTTCAAGTATTATGGTTATTTTAAGTAATAATTAAGGTCTCAATGGGCTTGAGTATAATTAACAATATATAAGAGCGGCGGATTTTGATCGTTAATAATTTGAATTTGTAAGGGTAAAATGGTACATATGTAATAGTTTTTCATTTAAATTTATAAAATTACCCTTGGTCACTATTCACCTACTATTAGTTTTGTCTTCTAAATATAATAGAACTAGAAGGTTATTTTGGGCAATCCAAAAATCAGGACGAAGACACACATTCACTACTCCTAAGGAGAACTTGCATTATATAAATATACATATAAACGAATATCCATGAATATCGCAAAATCACTATCTGCCTTGAAATAGTCATGGATACAATTTGGATCTCGAAATCCGTTAAGATAAACCCAAATCCACTCCAAACAGTATGGTGCAGAGCATATCCGTGAAAATCCGCCTCACTGCCTTAGTCTAGATTTTGGCCCAAACAGACCATTTTTGCATTGATGTATAATTAGGGGTAGGCATCACATCCCGTCCCGTTATGTCCCAATTTTTTTGGGTTATTTTGAGATTGATCAAACTCATCTCGATCCCAACCCATCCCGATCTACAGTGGGATGAGATCGGGATAAAGATTTTCAATCTCGTTCATCCTGAAATTATTTATTTTATATTTATTATTATTAATTTTAGTCAAACTACTATTTAAAGAAAAATTTAGGATGTGTTGAAATTAAATCAAAACATCTATTATTTGAAAACTTGTTTGATTTGATACTCTTTGTTTAGATAGAAACTTCATTTTGAATATTTTAGGTCCAATAAAATCCATAAAAATTTAAGTTTAATAGGACAATTATTCTTGTAGAAAATAAAGGCAAATAATGGTTTTATTTAGTTTTACACTATGAGTTATGTAGTTGAAAATTTGGTCAATGAGCAATATTTTTCACTTTTGAACTTATATTAAGACAACCTGAGAATTTATATCATTCATAGAATATACAATTAGGAGCAATGTAAAATGAAATTTTAAATTGTTATGACAAAAGTTATATGTACATAAGTTAGGCATTATTGATGTATGAGCAATGTGAGATGAAATTTTTTGTTATCCTTCATTGGAAGACTATTTAGTACATGCTCATCTCATCCCGTTCCAAACCCTTTTGAGATGGGACGAGGTCGGGATGAAGTCTTTCCCATCTCGATTCCAAACAAATAAGATGGGATAGAGATAAAGTCCATCCCGTGCCTACCCCTACATATAATAGTCTAAATCACCCATTCCACATTCCCATATAACCCAAGATTTGAAGCTGAATGACCCAACCTTTCTGAAACTCGACTTTGAAGAGCAGTGGTTATTCTTTAGGACCTCCTAATTAAGGCTTTAATTTAAAGGACTGAAAGACCAGACCACCAACTGTAATAAACACCACAAGCATGAACCATGTACCTATGAATATTATTGTGAAATCCATGGCTTCATACATAAAAGTACATTTTCCTGTGTACATATCAATTTTAGTTCTGATAGAATTTGAGGTACTCAATGCATAGAACTTCTCGCTGGTAGTAGAACCTAATGTTGAATATCATGCTATACCATAGTGAAAGATTGAGAAAACATTGTTTGTGTCTGTTAACTACAACGAAAATGATTTGTCAACATACATGACCACCATGGTGAAAAATAATATGCAAGCAAAACAATATTCCACAACCTAATTGATAGATTACAGAGATGGGCAGAACTCGGCAGCTGCTATTTAGATGAACAGTCAGGTGTATTACAGACGTGGCCAACGAGGAGCTCGAAATTCTTTTGGAGATACTGCCTTGGTCTCTCAAATTGAGCCACACCCATTCTAGTAGTATTTCCTACTTTCCAGTGGAAATGATTGTATGTATTTCAAATTGTCATATAAAACACTAGAAGTACCTCTTTAGAGCCAACTCGTGTTCTTTGGAGACATTCTTCTGCACACATCAGCCGGGCACAGGTTGATTCCTTGTGATCTTGCATATTTTAAGCCCCATGATTATTTCAACTCACTTTTCATTTTTCCATACCAATGAGATGACTGTTCATTTTATGTTGTCTGTGTCACAACATTTTGGTTAATTTCCTACATTTTTCAATTGATAAACCAAATGATCTTCCATTTCCAAATGCAAACTCTGCAGGAAAATAAAGAATATTTAGATTTCAATAAAAACACACAAAAACTTGAATGTAGCGTGCCCATGCCCCAGAGATCACCTCTTAGCATACGGCCCTCACTAGTATCAGTTCATCATTCTGCAAACCTATGCAATTAAAACGGATAACAGACCCATAACGGTCTAAGAGCGTTATAGATTATAACAGGATATACCGAGATATAACAGAATAGTTTTTAAATATATATTTTAATACCCCTACAAAATATTAATGTATTATACTCAAAAAAGTCAATCATGTTCATATTATTAAATTCAAAAACAACAAAACCTCAATAAAAAACATCTTCCCTTAGTATGAGTGAGATCGACTCTTCGTCTTCTTCTTTTCTCCTTATCTCATTCTCTGTCAAATGTCGAAGTCTAGTTCTCTGGCGACGGCGAGCTCTAGTCCTTTCTTATGAGTCTAGGGTTCTGGTTCGATCGTGAATGAAATATGTGATTTTTTTTAATGTATTAGAACAAAACATTAAAACGATGTTATTGAAAGAAAAAAATAGTTAATTCAATAACGGCCACATAACGCCGTTATATCGGAGTTGTGATACCATAACGTGATAGTGTCATAACGTAACGTCTCACCCACATTAAGAGTTATATCGAAGTTATAACGTTGTTTGAACTACGCAGCTGCAAACCAAACCTACTGCCTGATTTGTGAGTCAATGAAATTTGTGCCCCCCCCCCCCCCCAAAAAAAAAAAAGAAAACATTCCATACAAAATTAGTAAAAAAAAAAAAACTACATAGTTACTTTAGCTACCTACTATAATACTTGAGTATCAAGGGCTACATAGAGAACATCCAATGTATAATTGGATTTTGAGATATAAAGTGACACATTATATTATAGTAGAATAAGCTTTCACAAATTAGGAATACCATGGCATCATACATACCATATAGGTGTTGGGAAGGTGGCTAATGGAGAACCTGCATTAGTGAAGTAAGAAGCGAGATCCACATTCAAGTCGTCATACATGCCGATGAAAGGATGTTCCTGTTTTGTCACATGAAAATTCATTATCTTCTGTAAAGTTTTCAGAGGGTAGAGATCCTATGATGGGTATACACACTCATTGACTAAGAGGACAGTATACGAAGGTTAACGGAATTATGTAATTAACATGGCAGTGTTCTGATGAAAGATGGTATACACCTATGGAAAGCTGTGCAAATTTGGGTACTTGATGAGATGTTCAGGCAGGCCTAATCTAAGTTTCTTGCTTCATCAACTACAGATCATATATTTCCTTGTCAAGTTGGGTTTTCTTTTATTATGACATCAAACTGGTTAGATTTCTCAATGGCGATGACCAAGTTATACATATAAAATAGCAAAGTGTGTGAAATCATACATGAAAAAAAAAAAAAAAAAGCACCAATTGTTTGTACAGTGGAAGCCTAAACAACCATATTGAGAGGTCTTGTGAACAGTAAATCCTAGGTCAAGATGGCAGCTGAATTTTCAGTTCAATAGTTAAGCATTTTAAACTCTTACATATTACATAAGGAGTACCACGAGACTCATAATGTCATACAAACTACATATTTCATAAGAATCACTTATATAACAAAACTTTAATACTAAACTAAGATTATAATAGGTTAAAATGTACCGACATTGAGAATGACCTAATGAAAAAAATAAATATTTCGTTTTTGAAAGAAATTTCGATAACTGAAAAAAAAAATATATATTCGGTGAAATTTCGACATTTTTCGAGAAATCACATTCCTTGCAAGTGAATCAATTTTCAAAGGAACTTCTTACCATAAGTTCATTGGCAGCCTGTCTATCCTTTGGATCTTTTTGCAAACTGAAAATGAAGCAAAAAACACCAATCCAACAGAATTCCTTGTTAATGATGAAAATATCCTACAAACATTTAAGATGAAGCAAACACCAATCCAACAAAATTTTGTATGAAACAAACTGAAGACAAAGACATCAATGTCAAACATTCATTTTGAATTTTATGTTAACAGAACTCAGGGGATTGTTTGTTTAGCCTCTATCAAAGGTGGTCCCCCCATTTCTGTGTTTTTTATTCCCCTATTAATTAGATATGGTCCCCATAAGCCTCTAGTTTTGGTTAGAGGTTCCTCTACCTCTTAACAGCCTCTTAACCATGTGTTTGTGCCACTAATGCAAGTTGTCCATTGTGGGCTAAAGAGCCATTTTATCATTTTTCCACCCTCTAGTTAGAGGCTCTAACTAGAATCTAAACAAACATTTTCCAACCCCTCTTATTAAAAGATTTAACTAAAGTTAGAGGTTTCCTTTTAATATGAGAGTAGATCTCTAACTCAAATAAACCCCCCCTTAATCAAATGATGAAGTTGTATGGAAACTTCCGCACTGAGGAAGGTGAAAATTTATCTAAATGAGAATCGATGTTTCAAGCTTAAGAGGATGAAAAACGAAAAGCTTCTAAAAATATTCTTTTCAGGGAATAAAAAAAATACTCTGACTCATCAACTTGAAAAAGTTGGGACCACGATAACAGAAACCCAATTTCAGTAAAAAAAAAAAATAAAGTTGAGCAAAAACTAGTTATGGTAATTTCACACAAGGAAATGCAGGGGATTTGTTGCAGTCTCGTTACTAAATTAGCTTAGGGTAATATTTACCATGTAGAAATAAATGAGCAGAACTCCGGAGAAAATTGATCAGAAGGTGCACAAGGTGGCGGTTCGTCAACGACTGCTTCCATGAGCTCATAGCAGTTATTCCATCCTTCACCTTGTTCAGGAGGAGAATATGGAAAACGACCTGTTGCACACTCTAACAGCACTAGTCCCAGGCTCCAAATATCACTTTTGCGACCATATGCATCTCCACTGATCCTCTCTGGCTATTGAAAATAAAATGCTTCATAACTGACTTTACCAGTATCCATCTCGAAAAAAAACCTTTGCATGAAGAATTTTGAAACATCCAATAAATTTACTCACAGACATATAGTTGCACGTGCCAACAAAGGTATTTCGCTCTGCTGAGGTAGTTGCCAGTATAGCACTTACACCAAAGTCAGTTATCTTGACCTCACCTCTGTGATTGATCAACAAATTAGAAGGTTTCACATCCCTGTGAATTATGTATTTTTCATGATGAAGATATAACAAGCCCCTGAGCACCTGCATATATGAAGAAAATGTCAAAATAGAGGAATCATTTAATTTAGTTTTTTACACATCATCAAAGGGAGATTGTTAAGGAAATCTTATGTGCCATATAAACAACAAGACTTGCCTGCTTACTAATGGCAGCGAGATCTGGTTCTGGGATTGTTTTTACTTTTTTAGGAAGTCTGCAAGAGAACCACCATCCATGTACTCCAAGATTATTGATATCACACCATTATCATAGAAAGATTGGTAACAGACAGCAACATACGGACATTGTGCAGATTGATTAATCTTCAATTCTTGTGCTATAAGCTTAACAAGATTCTCTTGAAAATTCACTTGGATGGCCTGCAGAAAGACAAGTATTAGAAGAGATGAATTTATCACTAATTAAGGCAACAAAGCCTCTAATTATAGAAAACACGATGACAGCCAAGTGTAGCCTTCTCTGTGACAATGGTCCAGAAGGATTAATGACAAACTGTGGATTTTTGAGATTAGAGGATGGCCCAGAGTCAAGAATCGGCATCTAATTCCAAAATCCAGCTTCAGGAGTAGCAGGAAGTTTAATGCACTGAATTATGAGCACCATGGGATAGCTCTATTCTTAGTAAACTAAAACTTCTACTTGGGGGAGCTGCTCAAGGTGAAGAATTGATGACCATCCATCTTGATCTTGTGTAAAAGTGGAACTACATTTACAAAATGCTACAAGATATCATTATACTCAACTAGAGTAGACATGCAGGCTATAATGACCTTCTCTTGCTTATATATATAAATTATAGTGTGGTAGTCTACTATCAATACAGGCACGTCCCAGAGGTTCCTACATGGATGTCATGGTCCTCGAAAGCATTGTGTATATGAAAATAAGAAAATGCCCAATTTCTCATGGATTGTTATTTAATGCAGTCAGGATTTGGAAGAAAAAAGGGAATGCATTTTTCCAACCAAAGGCAATCCAATTGAAAAAATAGTCCACCTCTTGGTAGCTGCTTTGGGCGAAATCCAAGGTAGTTGAATAGTAAATTAGTTCAGAAATCAGGAAGGGGGTCTGTCGAACTGCAAGGATTTTTTTTAAGACCTTCAATGTAATGTACAAAATACCAAGATAATACATATATGTATTGAGTACTTACATTCAAAACAATAAACAATTAAATTCAGAAAGTAAATTAGAATACTCAATCAACTCCAAAACCTAAAAATTTTCAAAAGACCTCAGTCATTAAAAAAATTTCACAAAAAGAACAATATAACTAACTCCCAAGAAGAGCTTTCTTTGAGGGTGCACATAAACAAGGATTGACTAACAATCATGCTTTTATAGAAATCATGTTGGTACTAAATTATAGAAATCATGTTGGTACTCACATCGGAATCGATTGCTTTCTAAATAAATTAATAATAAACAATTCAAATCTGGAAATGTTTTAAGGGCATTGGCAGTTTAGGGACAAAAAATGGTTTTTACTAACCTAGGATGACCCCTTAGTTTTCATTGTCAATTAAGGACACTATTAAATTTCTTTAAAATGTTTTTTAATATGTTTAAAGCTGAAATTTCCACGAAAATTACGAATTAACACTAGAAAGAACGTGCCAAAGTTTCAGCCCATTTCAGCATCATTCCTCAAGATACGAGTTTACGTCCCTGCGATTAAATATCTTAATAAACAATCTTTGTGGGTGTTTAAGGACCACCTTTTCGTGTGGTCTTGGAGTATGGGCACTAGCTAGCCAATCGGCCGGTTTTTGTCACGCTCAAAGTGAGCCCTTGCTCGCTTTGTGATTATGATGAAAATATGTATTTTTTATAATTTAGCACGTATCCCGATGCACACATGTTTGAAACGAATTAAACTTTGACACTTTATGATGTTTGTCTATCATTTTCCTCAATGTTTCAGCTCAACTGATATAGTTTTCATTTAGTTATGTGTACGTAGGTCCTTAATTTACCCCGTCCTCCTTAGTTAGTAAAAACCATTTTTTGTCCCTGTGCTGATATCTATCATTATTAATGGTGAAAACAAACATTTCTTTTTTTCATTAACACCAAGGCTGCACTTACAATAACCACGAAACTCAACCAGAATCCTTATTTCCTTTAATCTACTATGGTTGAAATGTATATATATATATATTGTAAGAAAGACACTAATATTGTTGTATTAAATAGGAACAAAAGGCCTAAGGTGAATAAAGAGCCACCAAGGGACAAATTACAGCCGAAGCACTCTATCCCATTAAATATTACAAATATAGAATGGATTATCAAGAAGTATACCCCATATGTATCCCATGACCATAAAGTAGTTTCAATCATTAAGTTTTCCCTTGATGTTTCAATCCCTAGAAAAATCTTGCAATTCTCTCTTTCGAAAGAACCCCGCCTCAAAATGCACAAATCTGTCCCAAACCCTTTGTCCTTCAGCCGAGATGACGATGCTAGCTTGAATGCTACCTCCCTTTTCCCAAATATCTAACACTGAAAAAATTTCCCTTCAGCTGAGATAAGGATGCCAACTGTTTGAGTTAACCAGCAAGCTTGGAAAGATATTCAATTACTTTAAGTTGTGTATGTGGTGATGAAAGGTCTCATATGCAACAAAAAGAACCACAAATCAATCAATTTGGTGGAAAATGCCACTTTATTCCTATGAATGACTAGCACCTAGCTAACTTGCAAATTCCATGCCTCTGCCAGATGCTCATTGTCTCCTTCTACCAACTCAACTATATACATTAGGCATGTGCACAGTGACCTAAACAAATCACATGGCATTCCCGACATGAGACTTAGGCCAAGGTGACACCTTGAAGTACTTATTTAGAAGGGAAGCCTAACAAAAACACTAGAATGAATCCTACAGAGCATAGCCACCAGGTGTTCAAAATGGAGAGTAGAAAAAAAAATTAAATAGGAAAAGAAGCAGGATTAAACGTGAAAAGGTGGTGTAAAAAGGACAATTTGTAAAAAATAAAATATGTTAGTTTGAAACACAAAAGAATCAAAATGAAAAATGTATTCGAGTTAACATATACATAATGCAAATAATTGACTTTCTTATCCTTATTTATTGGTTAGATATTAAAATGGACTCTAGAAAATACATCAATTTTGAAATGAAAAAGAAAAAAAATTTGATTGACGAAATCATGCAACGTGTGGTTATTAGCCAAATTTTGTGAAACTTGATATATTGAAAATCTGAAAGGGAACGCGTGAGGTAAGTCAATTAATCTCCCTTATATTTACTTGTATAGCTCACATGTGGGATCACTATTTTGGATTCTTCATCAAGGGATCTACTTCCATTCTCGATAGACACCCTTGTTGGTTTCATATTTTTCTATGCATGTGACAAATCTCTTACTCATTCTCGTCATAAAATTGTGTTTTGAATTTTGATTAACTTTATTAATTCTTAGTTGTGTAAGATTATTTATGTTTCAGTCCTTCGATCATGGAAGCCATGTTATCTAGGGTGCCATGTGAGGTGACAGGACGACCCAGGTGCCTACACCTTGGCCAGGATTTTCCAGGCAACAAATCTTCAAACTTTTTTTTCATTTAAGTCATGTGTGCTTGGACGTTGACTGAATATGAAATAAGAGATGAACAACTTTTTTTTCAATATCATAAAAACAGATTATTGTATTTATATGAGCAAAAGGTAGGACTCGGTGGAAAAGGAACACTGAGAACTACTATCAAAAGTATACATCAGGTGTGTCTATTGTTGGAAATTTAATTTGGGTTAAAATGTACAAGTAGCACCTTTCATTTCAAAAAGGTACTTTTTAGGCTTTTAATATAAGTCTTTATTATAAAATAAAATAAAATAAACCATGTGTGCCCATTAATTTACAAGACTTTCCTAACTAAACATGTGAACAGAAGGACAAAAAAAAAAAAAAAAACTCTAAACCTATCTCAATTGCATCCCTAGCCATTAATCGAAGTTGTTGCACACGGCATGCTCAGCCCGTTCGGGGTTTTGACCTTTACTCATGTAAGAAAAAAGCAAGAAGACAAGTGAAAAAAAGGAGATAAAAAAACGTCAAGAAAAAAAAAAAAAAAAAACATGTGCCTGACATGTGCTTAATTTAGTTGACTTAGGTGGCAGCTTAGTGCACACTTAGGCATCACCTACAAAGCGTCTTTAACTACAGCCTATTAGACCTAGACTAGGCAAAGCAAGGCTGGCAAAAAAAATTTGAGTCGTCGTGCGCCTGGGCGTGACTACATAACATGGACGGATTCTTTTCGACCTAAATGGGGCAGTAGTATAAGTTGCATCATTAAAAAAAAAGTAATAAGGCAGCTAGATAATAAAACACTCAAAACACAAATACAAACATAATCAAATAGTGCTAAAGCATGAATACTTCAAAAATTGCAGTGTGTATGTGAACATAAACATATCAAACACATGGTCAATGTGTCTCAGACATTTGACCAGGTCATACATGATCACCAAGGAAGCACAAACTCTTCGAAAACTTGTTGTATTCGTGTCCGACACACGACACTCGTTCGACACGCGTCAGACACTTGGTCAACGTGTCGACAGGTATCAGACACATGGTCAATGTGGTCAACGTGTCAGACACGCCTCCAATACACTCGAAACTTGATTAGGGCACACTCAAGACGCGAAAACCAACTTTGTTTTATTTTTTACTTTTAAATATTTGCAAATAACCACGTAATATAATGGTTGTTGATCCATCTGAAGTGAATGACTATTTTAATTGCAATTTAAGATAAATAGGGCAAAAAACCACTAAAGCATAGAGGTAGTCTATGCTTCTTCTTAATCTTTGCTTCTTATTTTTCTCTCATTTGCTTCTTTTCTCCTCTACTCTTCTCTACTATACTTTTTCTCTACTTTAATTTTTTTCTTCCAACAGTGTCATCTTTTTCAACACACTTAGGAAGATACTTTATTAGATTATTATTTATATTTATATGACTTATTAAAAAAAATATGACGTGTCCCCGAATCCTAGTTTTTGAAAAATTGCCGAGTCGGCGTGTCTTGTCCGACACGACGTGCATATCCGTATCCGTGCATCCTTGATGATCACTGATCACCTCAAAGCATGAATCCTAGTGTTGAAGAAAGAAGAAAGAAGACAAATTAACACCAAGTTTGCTTAGTTTTTTACGCTGCCATTAGAGACTTTGCAAAGATTGACTAGTTGAATGATAGGGGGAAAATGGATGCAGGCATATGGTGGGTCACTCATGGTTCTTAACACTCATGCTTCAAATTTTGGCTATTAAATTGCTCTTCATGTTGTGATAAAAGTAGGAGTACATACTCTTTTATTAACTTTTTCAGAAGACCTAGTATCTATCAAGGAAAACCTCGGAACACCTTCATGGTGAGACCAAGATGTGGGTGTTGGAGGAGATGCATATTCTTGATATTTTGAATCTTTGTCTTGATGAATCGGATATGGAAGTAATTGTTCACGGATGAGGATAATGCAAAAAAAGATGAAGAAATGCTTTGAAGTTTTAATAGGAAGGTTGAGGCTATGAATTGTGATCTATGACACCATGCACATTTCTTTTTTAACCTGTGACATGATCTAGGAGCATTTTGAAGAATGAACAATTGAACTTCAAGACCTTTTAACTTATGACAAAAGTTATAAATTTGAGTAACCTAGACTATTTGTTTCAGATTCAATCTTTTATCTTAATATGCTTTTAGATCATTATCAATTCTACTTAAATCTTAGATGCATTTAAATATGTTTTTACTTATAATAAAATTATGCTAATATTGCTTGAAATTTTAGGGTGACAAGCAGGGGTATTGCTACAATTTATTTGGGCTTTCCTTTTGAAGGTGATAGGGAAGAGGTTGGCTGTTTCGAAAACAAAATTATTATCAAAGGGAGGAAGACTTGTCCTCATTAGGAGTGATTTAGACAATATGCTTTTCTTATATGTCGTTGTTCCAGATGCCCTTATTAATACCTAAAATAATAGATAAGATTAGTAGCTAAAATAATAGAGAAGATGATTAGAAATTTTCTATGTTGTTGTTGCAAGGAGAACAAAAGATTTCATCTTGTTAATTGGAATTAGTTTGTCTTAGAAAACAATAGTCTTCTTGAAGAATTAATTTATTATTCAATATATTTTTTAAAGAAAAAAGAATAAAGGAAAAAACATGAAACATTTCTTTATTGGATAAAGTTGTGGAGTGTGAGAGAGGGAAAAAATCTTTCATTCATCCTAATAAAGCTCCTATTTCAAATAATTGTAAAAAATACTATTTTTCCCATGAAATTTAAAACATTAATAACTAAATTCTAATAGAAAAAGGACGCATTTGTAAAAGAACTCGAGGTAGTTACTCTAGTCTAAACCCTGTTGGCTTTATAGTTTATAGTATCGATAGATGACTTATCTATCCTTCTTCAGGAAGTGGGTTCAATAACAACAGCTGTAATTCCATTATTAGAATCATATTAAGGGTGTGTAGTTTTCACCCTTAGATGCTGTAACCAAATAAAGTAAAATAAGTCAATGATTTAAAAAAAAAAAAATACATAATCATGTAGCCACTTAAGCTTCCTAATGAGACATGTCTAACAAAAAGTTTAAATTTTGAACCAGTAACAAGGAGAATGTATTTATTTATTTCCAAAAAAATTTTAGATGAAAATTCAGTTTCCCATTTCATAATGAATTGTTGGAAAAATCCATGAATCCACTTCATCACAGTCATGATCGTAGGATTAAGTCAATGTGCTAGTTCATTTCAAAATGTACAAGGACGATCCCTATATAAACTCTTTCCCAAAACTTAGGTAATGCATATTTCAACGCAACAACCAACTAAAGTAGTGAATTTGAACTAGAAGAACTCACTGATCCACACCATTATTTTGTCTTTAGCGATACCTTCAAGATATGAAAATGTGATAACTCAGTTAAGATGTTCAATATGGCATTCTGTCTTTAACCTGGACAAAAGGTGATTGTAACGCAAGCTCATCTACCTAAAGATAAAAAGAAACCTAATCCTTTTTTTTTACAAGTACAACCGATTAAGAGATTCAGTATCACCAAGCATAAAAATATAATGAATAAATAAATAAATGCTAATTAAGCAACCTGTGTAAATGTAGAAGTACCTTAAGAGCAAAGAATTGGCCAGTCCATTTATGGCGCACAAGTTGCACAATCCCGCTACTTCCCTTTCCAATCACTTTAATCATGTCCAAGTCGGCTAGGCTCAACTGATTGTCCAATGGCTTTATAGGTGGCGGCTGCAAAGGAAGCAGTAAACAAAAGGACCTTAGATTTCTTGAGTTTAAAAACTTCCTACCACTTATTTTCACGACAATCAAAATAGTCCATTCAGTACAAGTCAAAATGAACTTAAAGATTAGGGATTTACTTACAATATCTACAAGGACAAAAATAATAATAACTTTCTAATTAGAAAAATTACATCCATTAGATGAATTTTGAAGATCTTAACTTTGATCACTACAATCGATCGATCTAGCTCTAAGGCAGTTTCCTACTTTACACTTAGAGAGGACCTAGAAGATCTTATCAGAGTGTGATCGTTCTTTTAAGTTAAGTAATTTGAAAATCAGTTTTGAAGAACTCTACTTTGTATTGTCCAAGAGAACACCCGATTCACTTCTTAGGGTGACTTTGATAGTTCAACCAAGTCCAATACTTTCTTTTAAGTAGAGGTTTTGTATAGAAAAGAAAACAAGGGGAGATGTATATAAGAAAAGATGCTTATATTGATAAGAAAATATACTGAAAATAATTACAGAGGGAACTTAGAGACTTACAGGTGGAATATACAAGAGCTGGAAGAAGAGAGGAAAGCTTACAAGATTCAAGATCTAAGGGTTACAGAATAGGTTTGGGGTTCTAGAATCGTTCGTCTTGCTCTGGAAGAGCTTACATTTATTTATAGAGAGAAGGGATGAAGAGATAAGACTCTTCCTTGAGTGGAGGATGAGCTGGAGGCTTATCCTTTGCTTTGTCTTGTTGCATTGAGTAGAGGTGGACTATTGAAGATGCTTCGACTGTTCACCTTTTGACTGTCGGCAGGTACTGTTGAAGATGCTTCGACTGTAACTGCACTAATTGATCGAACTGTAGCTTCACGCGGAGGCTTTTGAAAAGAGAAAAGAATGCTTGTCGGGCTGTCTGTTGACTGTGGCCGAAAGCATTTTGTCTGATTGAGGAGGTGGCAGATGCTGCCCTTGGTAATAATGGACATGGGGTCCATTTACAAATCTCGAGGATCGATGACTCCATAGCAGTCATCTTCATTGAGATCAACTGTTTGATCTTCTTCTTCGTCTTCATCAGCTTCATCTGAACAAATCTGTGATAGAGTTTCGATGAGCTGAGCTCTGGTTGGCTTGGTCATAACCGTTTGTAGAATCTGCTGCTTCAACTGTTTAACAATGGAGGATGATTCTGAGGGAGGACCTAGCTGCAATTGTGGAACAGGTGGTGTATGAGACACCGCTTTTTTGGAGAAGAAGGCTGTTACACCTTCTTTTGAGACCTTGGAGTGGTCAAACCTTTGCCACCACTTTACTTTGTAGCGCCGGCATAACCATTGGGGTTTGGCTTTTGAAAGACTGATTGGTGAATCAGGGATGGAACAGACATAGTCCCAACACATGATCCAAGCAAGATTGAATCTAATGAAGAACCAGGTCGAGAGTGACTGTTGTTCTACAGGCTCTGGAGGCTGGTACTTATCTCTGAAGATATTCCATCCTTCTCGAACAGGAGATGGAAGAATCTCAATAACTGGACCAAAGGAACTCCACCATTGATGCTGAAACCAAAATGGCAGAACTTTGGCGCTGAACTTTTTGCAAAAAAGGAAGAACCAAGAATGACCCGATTGATGAGGACTTATAAGAAATGCTCTGGTCCAAGCATTCTTATAATCATAATAACTGTATGTTTGAGGAACATAGCTCTGTGAGAGCTTCTTGTGAAAACGGGGGTGTTGGCCCCATTCAGCTTCTGTCAGAACTTTGAAAATCTGACACTTGGAGAAGGTGATTCGAGTTTTAGTGTCATCATAATGATGAGTAACACTAATCGAATCAGAGTCTACCAGAATGAATTCATAGAATTCTCTGGTTTTGGTTGCATCTGACTCTTCATATTGTTGTTCTGGAGAGTAGAGATGCCTTGAGATTGCTTGGGGATCAGAGATAAGAACTCTGAATTGAGGTTCAACCATACATAACAAGTCTAAATTAGTCTTGTTAATGTATTGGAGAGGTGCCTGATTAGGCTTTGGAAAACTTACCAGAGAAGCCAACTCTTCCTTTTGATCAAGAGCTGAATACTTTTGAGTTAATTGGAGGGCGTAAGAAAGAGGGGCTGACTGCGGAGAAGCAGAAGGCTTTTTCGCATAGCTTGCCTTTGATTTGGGCTTAGGAGATGAGTTGGAAGAAGAACTCATCTTTGGAGGAACTCACGGGAGAGGAAGTCTGCCAGTGAGTTGTCTTTCCCCTTTATATACTTGATATCAAAATCAAATGCAGAAATCAAACCTTGCCATCTGGCGAAAATCTGTTTGGAAACCAAATTTAAAACATCATTAGTTAAAATGTCTTTTGCAGATTGGCAATCAATTTGTAATAAAAAATTTTGATTAATCAAATCATCTTGAAATTTCATGATGCACAATACGATCGCTAAAACTTCTTTTTTGACTGTAGAGTAATTCATCTGAGTAGAATTCCAAACACCAGAATGGTATCGGACTAATTGAATAGTAGAAGACTCAGGTAGACGCTGTTTGAGGATACCACCATACCCATGGTTGGACGCATATGTTTCTACTATTTTAAAGGCATTGGGATCCGCAATTCGTAGACAAAGAAGACTCTTGACTTTGGACTTGGAGGACTATAAAAGTATGGGCTTCAGTCCATGGGCCTGGGTTTTTCTTAAGGCGATTATATAAGGGCTTAATTAAAACACGGAGGCCTTGATAGAAATCTGCAACATAATTTAAAGATCCAAGAAATCTTTGCAATTGGGTTTTATCCCGGATTTCATCTGGAAATTTATCTGCAAATTCAATTGTTCTGGAAATTGGGGTAATCATCCCATTGAAGATCTTGTGACCTAGAAATCTAACATTTGTTTGAAACAAATTGATTTTGGTTGGGGATAAAACCAATCCATTCTTTTTTATACAATTTTCAAATTGATATAAATGTTTCCAGTGAGCTGGAACGGAATCAGAAAACACCAGTATATCATCGATATACACAATGGTGAATTGAGAGAAATGGGATAGAATATCATTCATAATATTCTGGAACTCATTAGGAGCATTTTTGAGACCGAATGGCATAACATTCCATTCATAATGTCCAAAGGGAACATTAAAAGCGGTTTTATACCGATCTCTGGATTTGCCAAAATCCAGATTTCAAATCAAACTTAGAGAAAACACAAGCATTGTGTAATCTCTTAAGGAGATCTCTCTAAGA
The DNA here is from genome assembly GCA_003290165.1 of Berberis thunbergii. Classification (NCBI taxonomy): domain Eukaryota; kingdom Viridiplantae; phylum Streptophyta; class Magnoliopsida; order Ranunculales; family Berberidaceae; genus Berberis; species Berberis thunbergii. The sequence goes on from QNQO01007663.1 coordinate 172,139, forward strand.
GGGAATTGGATAACGAATCCATTGAAGAACCTGATTTAAAGATTTATAATTTATTACAAGACGAGGGCTTCCTCGTTCAAGTTCTGCATTTTTATTAACATAGAAAGCGGCACAACTCCAAGGAGATTTAGAATCTCTGATGAGTCGTTTTTCTTTTAAAGATTGAATTTCTTGTTTGCAAAATTCCATAAGTTCGCTATTCATTTGAATAGGTCGAGCCTTAGTGGGAATTTTTCTTTCATCAAAACCTGGTTCATAAGGAAGACGAACCACATGTTGAGATCTGTACCAAAATGCATTAGGAAGATTAGAACAGAGTTCATCTTGCAAATGTTTTTGGTATTGGATAATTTGAGATTAAAGTTTAGGTTCACTGATTTGATCAGCTATCCTTTTATATTCAATTTCTTGTTTCAGAAAGTTTAACTGTTGTTGTTTGCAGATTAAACGATTCAGAAACTTTTGTTTAGAAACTTGGTTAAGTTCATAAACTTCTGATTTAAACAAGAATGGAAATTCAACCTTAGTACCAAGTAAGGTAGTTGAAATCCCTTGTTTAGAAACAGAAAAAGGAGAAATTGCATTAATAAAAGGCGTTCCTAAAATCATCTTTTGTTCCATATTTTTAACAAGAAGAAAATGTTGCTTAATGCAAATATTCTGCTTGCAGATATGGGCATTTGTTAATTTGAAAACAATTTGAAGTTTGGAATTATCTGTAGTGTACAGACTTTGAGCAGTTTGTTTGAAATATTGAGAAGGTACAACACCTTCTTGGATACAATTCATATCAGCCCCTGAATCGATCAAGGCAATTGCTGATATACTTGTTTCATTGTAAATGTTTAAAGTTATAGCCACATACCATTTTTGGATGGTAACAATATGTGGATTAACTTGTTTTTTGTTTAGATTGCAAAGGAAATCAGCTTGTTTCTGTTTTGAAGAAGAAGGTTGTGAAGGAATAACAGGAGTTATATCTTCATCTTCTTTTTCAGAAAGAGTGGGAAATTGATTTTCTTGCAACATTTGAATTTGAAGGTCAGTTAAATTTTGATGTTGTTTTAACTGATTAACTTCTTTTTTCAGATTGTTAACTTCATGATGTAAGTCTGCAAAACTAACAGGAGAAGCACTGGCTTTTGTTTGGTTAAACCTTCTAATGATTTCTCTGTGATCATAAAAAGAGATGATCACATCAGGAGGAGGTTTAGTGTGTGAGATTGAATTCTTTATATGTTGAAGATATTCAGTTTTTGTTTGAGGATCATCAATTTTATCTACAAAATCAAGCAATATTTGTGACTGCTTATTTTGTGATAACATATTGATTTTGGGTTTCGCTGAAAGGTGGCATAAGCATGCACCAGGAGTACAATCACATGATTGTTCAGAAGAATCAGAAGAATAATTCAAGTTATTCATCTGTAGTTCTGGTTCAGAGGAGACTGAGTCTGAATCGATCAGACAATTAAGAAACATGTGTTTCATTTGTTTGGGAATGTCCAGGGCTTGGATCTTTTGGGCCGTTCTGCATTGTTTTGCACAATGGCCGGGCTAACCACTTAAAGCAGACAGGCTTTGAAGTGGAGCCTTTCTTAAAAGGTTTGGACTTATGAGTCCCATGTTTCTTGGGCTTGCTATAGTACTGTTCAAGTGGTTTAGCAGGCTTTGGGCCATAGGGCTTTTTCTTTTTAAATTGACGGGCCGGATTGGACCGATATTTCTGTTTGGAAGTCAGATGGGCTGGATATCTGAACTCATCAAACCCATATTGTTGACAGAAATCACCTAATTCTTTAGGTCCATAAATGTGTTGTTTCTTTAATTGTTTTTTTAATTTTAAATCATTACAAATTTGAAGAGCACATTTATTAATAAATGCTATTAGATCACCAAATGTGAGCAGTTCGTAATGGATATCACCACCATGCTGCTCTTGGAGCTTAGTTCGAACAGTTTCAGCAAAAATTTCAGGAATACCTGAAATGAACTTTCTTTTTCAGAATGGATTTGCTGCATCAATCTGAAGCATTACTCTTTTCATAAAGATATCTTTATAATATCTAAAATGACTCAGAGTATGACACTTATGAGACATAAGCAAATCATTTGCTTTACCTTGATATTCATTAGGATTTCCTAAGAAATGTCTAAGAATACTTTGAATTAAGGTAGGCACACTGTCTGGAATAAAGTTATCTTCCACCTTGATAGGCGACAGGACCAATTTTCTTTGCAAATAAATTTTTTGTTTTTTCATCAGTTGTGAGATAGTTATCCCACCATCCTTTAATAATCCAGAAAATCCTTGAATAATGATAGATGCAATGGTATGATCATCTTTGCCTTCTGCTCGATGAGTAGAAGCCATCATCACCATTTCTTGGGTAAGCTCAAGAATTGCATCTTCACTAATGCCATCAATATTCCAGATATACAATTCTTTTGTGGAAAAGAACCAAAGGTTTGAAGATTTCTTTCTTCAAACTGCATATCAGGGAATGAAGGTCTAGGATAGAAATTCCTAGATGTTGGCATGAGATTTTTCCATTTTGGAGTTTTTGATATACATGAGATTTCTTGTAATAATTTGTTTTTAGAAGAAAATGTGTTTGGTGCCAAAGTGGATGCTCTAAAGTGGTTTATAAACCAAAATGAAGTTCCTGAAACTTCAGAAGCAAATCAATCACCCACACAATCTGAAATGGAATTTCAGATTCCTAGGGTTCAATGCTTAACAACAAATTTCAAACTTGATAAAGAAAAAATCAAACGAGACTTCTTGTCTCCAGAAAATGATGAAAGAAGAGAAAGTTCATTGACCAAACAACTGAGTCAGAACGCAAAGAACTTAGCAAATATTTCTATGAATGCTGTGAAGAATTGAAATCAAATCTACCCTTTTTAGATTGGTATTTTAATGTTCACATCCCACAGATCCATGTGTTAAATGTAACACCAAAAATATGGACTGCAACAGACAAGAAAACTGTGAGAGCAGTGCTACCTCCCATGACAGATCTCCAGTTTAAAGTATATTGCTTCTCCTTTTTCTCATCAAACTGAAGATTATGTTAGTACTCTTATTCATCAGAATAATTATACTAACCTTCTCAGCTCGTAACTAACGAACTGAAAAAGAAGCAATTAGAAGAAAAGGTAAGCAAAGAACAGGAAATAAAGAAACAAAATGTTACTTTCAAATTCCTGATCCTTTGGCGCCAAACACATTTTCTTTCTAAAAACAAATTATTACAAGAAATTGATGCCAAATTAGATGCTCTAAAACTGGATTCAAGATTACGAATCAATACTTTGTCTCATCCAGCCATGACTGACTGTGATTCAGATATAAGTGCTGATTTTGATCCTATGTCTGAATTGGATCGTTTAAATTACATTCCTTATCAGGCGAATCCCATTAGACATGCTAAGATAGCATCAAAAACTCCAAAATGGAAAAATCCCATGCCAACATCTAGGAATTTCTATCCTAGACCTTCATTCCCTGATATGCAGTTTGAAGAAAGAAATCTTCAAACCTTTGGTTCTTTTTCCACAAAAGAATGTATATCTGGAATATTGATGGCATTAGTGAAGATGCAATTCTTGAGCTTACCCAAGAAATGGTGATGATGGCTTCTACTCATCGAGTAGAAGGCAAAGATGATCATACCATTGCATCTATCATTATTCAAGGGATTTTCTGGATTATTAAAAGGATGGTGGGATAACTATCTCACGACTGATGAAAAAACAAAAATTTTATTTGCAAAGAAAATTGGTCCCGTCGCCTATCAAGGTGGAAGATAACTTTATTCCAGACAGTGTGCCTACCTTAATTCAAAGTATTCTTAGACATTTCTTAGGAAATCCTAATGAATATCAAGGTAAAGCAAAGGATTTGCTTATGTCTCATAAGTGTCCTACTCTGAGTCATTTTAGATATTATAAAGATATCTTTATGAAAAGAGTAATGCTTCCCGACTGATGCAGCAAATCCATTCTGGAAAAGAAAGTTTCATTTCAGGTCTTCCTGAAATTTTTGCTGAAACTGTTCGAACTAAGCTCCAAGAGCAGCATGGTGGTGATATCCATTACGAACTGCTCACATTTGGTGATCTAATAGCATTTATTAATAAATGTGCTCTTCAAACTTGTAATGATTTAAAATTAAAAAAACAATTAAAGAAACAACACATTTATGGACCTAAAGAATTAGGTGATTTCTGTCAACCAATATGGGTTTGAATGAGTTCAGATATCCAGCCCATCTGACTTCCAAACAGAAATATCGGTCCAATCCGGCCCCGTCAATTTAAAAAGAAAAAGCCCTATGGCCCAAAGCCTGCTAAACCACTTGAACAGTACTATAGCAAGCCCAAGAAACATGGGACTCATAAGTCCAAACCTTTTAAGAAAGGCTCCACTTCAAAGCCTGTCTGCTTTAAGTGTGGTCAGCCCGGCCATTGTGCAAAATAATGCAGAACGGCCCAAAAGATCCAGCCTTGGACATTCCCAACAAATGAAACACATGTTTTCTTAATTGTCTGATCGATTCAGACTCAGTCTCCTCTGAACCAGAACTACAGATGAATAATTGAATTATTCTTCTGATTCTTCTTGAACAATCATGTGATTGTACTCCTAGTGCATGCTTATTGCCACCTTTCAGCGAAACCCAAAATCAATATGTTATCACAAAATAAGCAGTCACAAATATTGCTTGATTTTGTAGATAAATATTGATGATCCTCAAACAAAAAACTGAATATCTTCAACATATAAAGAATTCAATCTCACACACTAAACCTCCTCCTGATGTGATCATCTCTTTTTATGATCACAGAGAAATCATTAGGAAGGTTTAACCAAACAAAGCCAGTGCTTCTCCTTGTTAGTTTTGCAGACTTAATCATGAAGTTAACAATCTGAAAAAAGAAGTTAATCAGTTAAACAAAATCAAAATTTAACTGACCTTCAATTCCAATGTTGCAAGAAAATCAATTTCCCACTCTTTCTGAAAGAAGATGAAGATTAACTCCTGTATTCTTCACAACCTTCTTCTTCAAAATAGAAACAAGCTGATTTCCTTTGCAATCTAAACAAAACAAGTTAATCCACATATTGTTACCATCCAAAAATGGTATGTGGCTATAACTTAAACATTTACAATGAACAAGTATATCAGCAATTGCTTGATCGATTCAGGGGCTGATATGAATTGTATCCAAGAAGGTGTTGTACCTTCTCAATATTCAACAAACTGCTCAAAGTCTGTACACTACAGATAATTCCAAACTTCAAATTGCTTTCAAATAACAAATGCCCATATCTGCAAACAGAATATTTGCATTAAGCAACATTTTCTTCTTGTTAAAAATAATGGAACAAAAGATGATTTTAGGAACGCCTTTTATTAATGCAATTTCTCCTTTTTCTATTTCTAAACAAGGGATTTCAACTACCTTACTTGGTACTAAGGTTGAATTTTCATTCTTGTTTAAATCAGAAGTTTATGAACTTACCAAGTTTCTAAACAAAAGTTTTTTAAATCGTTTAATCTGCAAACAACAGCAGTTAAACTTCTGAAACAAGAAATTGAATATAAAAGGATAGCTGATCAAATCAGTGAACCTAAACTTCAATCTCAAATCATCCAATACCAAAAACATTTGCAAGATGAACTCTGTTCTAATCTTCCTAATGCATTTTGGTACAGATCTCAACATGTGGTTCGTCTTCCTTATGAACCAGGTTTTGATGAAAGAAAAATTCCCACTAAGGCTCGACTATTCAATGAATAGCGAACTTATGGAATTTTGCAAACAAGAAATTCAATCTTTAAAAGAAAAACGACTCCATCAAGAGATTCTAAATCTCCTTGGAGTTGTGCCTTTCTATGTTAATAAAAATGCAGAACTTGAACGAGGAAGCCCTCGTCTTGTAATTAAATTATAAACCTTTAAATCAGGTTCTTCAATGGATTCGTTATCCAATTCCTCTCAGAGAGATCTCCTTAAGAGATTACACAATGCTTGTGTTTTTCTCTATGTTTGATTTGAAATCTGGATTTGGCAAATCCAGGTTCATCCCAAAGATCGGTATAAACCGCTTTTAATGTTCCCTTTGGCATTATGAATGGAATGTTATGCCATTCGGTCGCAAGAATGCCCTAGTGAGTTCCAGAATATTATGAATGATATTCTTCCCATTTCTCTCCAATTCACCATTGTGTATATGATGATATACTGGTGTTTTCTGATCCGTTCAGCTCACTGGAACATTTAATCAATTTGAAAATTGTATAAAAAGAATGAATTGGTTTTATCCCCAACCAAAATCAATTTGTTCAAACAAATGTTAGATTTCTAGGTCACAAGATCTTCAATGGATGATTACCCCAATTTTCCAGAACAATTGATTTGCAGATAAATTTCCAGATGAAATCCGGGATAAAACCCAATTGCAAAGATTTCTTGGATCTTTAAATTATGTTGCAGATTTCTATCAAGGCCTCCGTTTTTAATTAAGCCCCGTATATAATCGTCTTAAGAAAAACCCAGGCCCATGGACTGAAGCCCATACTTCTATACGTCGCAAGTCCAAAAGTTCAAGTTCAAAAGTCATCTTGTCTAGGAATTGCTGATCCCATGCCTTTAAAATAGTAGAAACAGATTGCGTCCAACCATGGGTATGGTGGTATCCTCTAACAGCGTCTACCTGAGTCTTCTACTATTCAATTAGTCCGATACCATTCTGGTATTTGGAATTCTACCCAGAAGAATTACTCTACAGTCAAAAAGAAGTTTAGCGATCGTATTGTGGCATCATGAAATTTCAAGATGATTTGATTAATCAAAAATTTTTATTACAAATTGATTGTCAATCTGCAAAAGACATTTTAACTAAAGATGTTTTAAATTTGGTTTCAAACAGATTTTCGCCAGATGGCAAGGTTTGATTTCTGCATTTGATTTGATATCAAGTATATAAAGGGGAAAGACAACTCACTGGCGGACTTCCTCTCCCGTGAGTTTCTCCAAATATGAGTTCTTCTTCCAACTCATCTCCCAAGCCCAAATCAAAGGCAAGCTATGCGAAGAAGCCTTCTGCTTCTCCGTAGCCAGCCCCTCTTTCTTACGCCCTCCAATTAACTCAGAAGTATTCAGCTCTTGATCAAAAGGAAGAGTTGGCTTCTCTGGTAAGTTTTCCAAAGCCTAATCAGACACCTCTCCAATACATTAACAAGACTAATTTAGACTTGTTATGTATGGTTGAGCCTCAATTCAGAGTTCTTATCTCTGATCCCCAGCAATCTCAAGGCATCTCTACTCTCCAGAACATCAATATGAAGAGTCAGATGCAACCAAAACCAGAGAATTCTATGAATTCATTCTGGTAGACTCTGATTCGATTAGTGTTACTCATCATTATGATGACACTAAAACTCGAATCACCTTCTCCAAGTGTCAGATTTTCAAAGTTCTGACAGAAGCTGAATGGGGCCAACACCCCCGTTTTCACAAGAAGCTCTCACAGAGCT